>PVHT021183526.1:9600465-9614696 GCA_004024745.2 Catagonus wagneri | reverse complement strand
AAAAAAAAAAAAAAAAAAAACTGTTCCCAAGACCTAAATTGGAAACCTGTGTTCTAAAACACTAATGAGGTGTAGACTGGTACAATTCTTGTAGAAAAACATTTTGTTTTAAAATGCTCAAATCTTGGGAGTTCCCGTCGTGGCTCAGTGGTTAACGAATCTGACTAGGAACCATGAGGTTGCGGGTCCGATCCCTGGCCTTGCTCAGTGGGTTAAGGATCCGGCGTTGCCGTGAGCTGCGGTGTAGGGTTGCAGATGCGGCTCGGATCCCGCGTTGCTGTGGCTGTGGTGAAGGCCGGAAGCTACAGCTCCTGTTAGACCCCTAGCCTGGTAATCTCCATATGCCGCGGGTGTGGCCCTACATAAGGCAAAAAGACAAAAATAAAATAAAATGCTCAAATCTTTGGACCCATTAATTCAACTTCTGCAATTTATCATCTCAAGGACTTAATCCTAAATAAGGAATTTAACCTAAAGCTAATAAAAACCTTTTACACAGTAAGATCTTTGTATTTCTTAGATGATTAATTTAAATGAGAAAAACTGGGACACAATTTATGTGTAACAAAAATATGATTAATTACAACAAATCATTTTATAAAATCTTATTTTGCATTTTCCAAAATATTTCATACAATTGCATAAAAGCAAATATATAGCAATTATTCATGAATTTTTGTTACAATCAGGAAAAGAGCTCATTCTATAAAGTAAAGCAAAAGCAGCCTATTTTTTTATATAGCAAAACGCTATATTAAAAAATGCTATGAATACAATTATGTATACAAAATAGATATAACCTAAATCCCCTCTGAAAACAATAAAAAACTCTTGTGTCAAAATATATATCTTTTAAAATTCTTAAACCGGGAGTTCCCGTCGTGGCTCATCAGTTAGCGAACCTGACTGGCATCCATGAGGATATGGGTTCAATCCCTGGCTTCGCTCAGTGGGTTAAGGATCTGGAATTGCTGTGAGCTGTGGTGTGGGGTGCAGACGCAGCTCAGATCCCGCACTGCTGTGGCTGTGGCATAGGTCCAACTCTGATTGGACCCCTAGACTGGGAACCTCCATATGCCATGGGTGTGGCCCTAAAAAGACAAAAAGACCAAAAAAAAAAATTAAACCACAATAATAAACTGGCAAAGAATTAGAGAATAAGGAGGCCCCAAACAACACAAAAGTGGAAATACAGAGATCATGAGCGAAACTCTAAGGCCAGTTTTCACTCTGAGGGCAACTGTCAAGTTTCAGTCCTGGTGACCTTCTCCTGGAAAGTTGGGGACAGAGGATAAAGCCTGGAACTCGCCCAGGACAGGTGTTTACCAGGACACCTCCTCTGTAAAGATATTTGTAACATATATAACCACAAAGGACCAGCCTCCAAACTATAGAATAAATATGAAAAACCCAATAAAAATTGTCGTGAACAGGCCTTTTTCAGAAGGGGAAATATGGATGACCAAGAAATAAGTCACAAAAGAGGCTCAAAATTCACGAGCAGTAATAAAGATGCAAATTAAAACCACAGTGAAATATCGCTTCTCACCCTGGCAAAAATTAAATCGAACATTAAGTGCTGGTGAGGACAGGGGACAAGTGGGACACTGATATGCTGCCAGTTTAAGGAGAAGTGGGTAAAATCACTTGGAATTAAAAATTGAAAATGTGCATACCTTTTGATCTGGCAATCACGGTTCCAGAAGGGAAGCTCTTGTATTTGAAAATGTTCCCAGTAGCATTGTTAGTGAATGAAAAAACTAGAAACAGCCCAAATATCTACCAATCGCTATGTGAGTAAATTTTTACTACCAAAAAGAACACGAGGAGTTCCCACTGTGGGGCTGTGAATCTGACTGCAGCGGCTCAGGTAGCTGTGGAGGCGTAGGTTCAATTAAAAGGATCTGGCATGGCTGCAGCTGTGGCATAGGTCATAGCTGTGGCTCATATTCGATCCCTTGCCCAGGAACTTCCATATGCTGTGGATGAACCATAAAATGAAAACCAAAACACAAAACAAAACAAAAAAATCCCAAAAAACATGAATAAACTTCAGGATCAAAATGCTAACTTTGAAAAAAAATGTAGTCTGGAGTTCCCGTCGTGGTGCAGCGGTTAACGAATCCAACTAGGAACCATGAGGTTGGGGGTTCGATCCCTGGCATCGCTTAGTGGGTTAATGATCCAGCGTTGCCATGAGCTGTGGTGTAGGTTGCAGACTCGGCTTGGATCTGACATTGCTGTGGCTCTGGCATAGGCCACAGCAACAGCTCTGATTAGACCCCTAGCCTGGGAACCTCCACATGCCACGGGTGTGGCCCTAAAAAGCAAAAAAAAAAAAAAAAAAATGTAGTCACAGAAGAGCACATATACATGAAAATAGGACACAAGCACACAGTAAAAACAGTCTTAAAAACAAGAGCATGGTAAATAAAAAACAGTTTAATGGTTACTTTTGAGCAGAAAGGGTAGGAGTACACAGAGAATTCAAAGTCCTGATGTCAATCTCTGAACCTCTGGGTTCTGTTTGCTTTATCATTATTCTTTATATCATATGCAGACTTCTAGAAACATTCTGTTGTAAGCACTGAATGTGAATTAGAACAAAATAAAATAAATGCAATAGAATATCTGCTATGGTTTTTCCTTACTGATTTTTTCCTTTTCTATATTTTCCAAATTATTTCTAATGTGTACACGTTAATTATAAAAAAAAAATTGTACTCTGTTCTTAAAGTATTATCTTTAGAAAGAAGTACCTACCTTTCTACTTGGGCTTGCTTTACTTGGGCTGCCTCCCTCATGGCTGAGTTCTTAGAAACTAATTTCTGTAAGGTGCACTCAAGTTGTTGTTTAGCTTCTGGGCTGGAGATCGTCCCCAAATCCTCAGTGAGGCCCTGGATGGCTGCTATTGTGGATTCCAGCTCCTCTTGTTTGCAGCGAGCCATTTCCAGAGATTCTTCTGGATTATGAAGGTCTACTTTACAGGATGCAGCAAAGGCTTCAAGGACAGTGAGAATCTCCATGGCCCTGGAAACTGCTTCATCGTAGCGTGTCATATTCTCATAGGCATCCTTCAAGGCATTCTGGTGAATGGCAGATTAAATGCTGGAGTCAAATTGTCAACTTCTGGGATTTTGTCATTCTTGAACTTTTGTGATGAATTCATAATATGTTTCTGGGTCATATAAGAGTCAGTATCCCATACCCTTAGTTTGACAGTATTACAATAATTTTTAAAAAGAGAAGCCTTGGAGTTCCCATCATGGTGCAGTGGAAACGAATCCGACTAGGAACCATGAGGTTGTGGGTTCAATCCCTGGCCTCGCTCAGCAGGTTAAGGATCCAGCATTGCTGTGAGCTGTGGTGTTGGTCACAGATGCAGCTCGGATCTGGCGTTGCTGTGGCTGTGGTGTAGGCCTGCAGTTGTGGCTCCGATCAGACCCCTAGCCTGGGAACCTCCATATGCCTCGAGTGTGGCCCTAAAAAGCATAAATAAATAAATAAATAAATAAATAAATAAATAAAATGTGTGACCTTTCGCTTTCATAGAGAAAACTGTTTCCTGATTTGCTAAAAAATCTAATCTAAACTTAAAAATACATTTCATGAATCACGTCTAATGATATTTGCTCCTACTCTAGAGCTCCTATATTAATCTGAATTAAATAAAACTGAATATATTTAATATATATAACCTGCTCTAGAACTCCTGCATTAGACTATGAATTAAATAAGACAACTGAATGTTTCATATATATAACCTTAGTCAATATTTGTGAAAAAAATCTGAAAAGAGAACAAACAACCCATCACCCAGACCTGCATTTTTAAATTAATGGCTCTGCCACCGACTTTAGTTTTAAGCATCACTTAACGTCTCCAGACCTTAATCGTCTCCCTGAAGTAACAGCTGAAATAAATAACTTTAAAGGTCCATTCCAGTCCAGCTCTAAGCATACCATTTTGGGAATTTGTATACATGGTTTCTGGAAACTGTATTAAAATCAAGTAGAGAATATGCTCAGTACCTATTTAAAGAACATATTAGGGTTCATACGACTTTACATTTCCATGGCATTTATACCCAGCAAAATAGTTCAAATATATTATTGATAATTCTCTGAATTAAAGAAGGGAGTTAACATCCCTGTTCTATAAGTTAAGCGTGACAGTCCATCGTGGCATTATACTAAGCAGTGTGTGCAAACAATGCCTATGGTATCTACTCCACCACTGCAGGAATGGAAGATTATTGGGGCTGCTTTGCAACAGGGATCAGCAACCTTTCCTGCAAGGGTCAGACTACATATTTTAGGTTTTGTGGGTCATCTGGACAGTCAGAACTACTCAGCCCTGATGTTGTGGAAGGAAAGCACCCATAGACAAGCCATAAAGGAATGGGCATGGCTGTGTTCCAAAAAAACTTTATTTACAAAATCAGTCACAGTGGGAAGATTTGGCCCAAAGGCTTTAATTCGATGACCCCTGCAGACAGAGCTCAACATGAATCCTGGTTCTGTTACTATTGCAAGATCCCATGAAAACTGTTGATGTTTCTGAACTCCAATTTCCTTATTTTAAAACATAGCTAATAATAGCACCCACCTCACAAAGTTGATATGAGGATTAAAGAAAAAGCGCTCAGTACAGTTCCTAGACACGGTAAGTTCTAAATAAATGTGGAGTTATCATTTTGTATTCTTTTCTCTACACCATATTTCTTCTACTATACCCTAGTATTTTCAAAAAAAAGAAACCATAAAAACTTCAAACTTTTTGATTCTGAGCTCAACAGAGGCTACAGGGGAATACAGAAATAAAAGTGTCAAACATCTTTCCCCAAACTAAATGGCACTGTATTTGCATTTAAAATGCATTGACCATTTGAAGTTTTTAAAAATGGCTATTCTCCTGTGCAAAATGTTCCTATAGAACCTGTAGATGTTACCTAGAGTAAAACATAAAATCATGAAATTAAAACAAATGTTAACCACTTAAAAAAAAACTTACTGTGCGCAAATCAATGCTTATATTAAGCTGCATGTGAAGATCTTCAGCGTCACGTAATTTTTCCTCCACCTCACTAGCTTCAGAAGAGTTTTCTTCTCCTTGCATTTCAACAGCCACAGCTTTAATGTTATACATTTCTACCTGGATTTGTTCTTGAAACGCTTCGCAGTGATCCTTTTCATTTTGAATATGTTCAGTTTTCAAATGTATAAGTAAAGGCTGCTGTAGCTGAGATTTTATCTGATTTAAAACATGTAAACAATTTTCTAGTTTGTCCTGAAAACTCTTTTCATCCATTTCTTTAGGTTGGAACTCTAGGACCACGTTTTGGAGAACCTTCTGTAACTTATCATTCTCTTCTGCATACAACTTTATTTGTAGCATTTCTTTCTCTTTGAATGAGTCATCAAAGGCCTTATTTTCACTTAATTTCTTGATTATCTCATGATACAAACACATGACTCTCCCGATTTTCAGATTCAAAATGTGAGCATCGAGCAGATTGCTTCCTGGTGGGGTATTAGGCATTGTTAGCACTGCTTCAGCCCTTTTCTGAATTTGCAGATCCATAGCCCTCAGTTTACCTAGTGATGCTTGATATCTGCCATGTTCTGCCATAAACGTATCCAACTGTTTAATTTTTCCTTCAAGTTCCTTTTCTTTTTCAAGTACTTGGGTTTGTAACTGGTCAAGTTGGGTCCAATCCCAGTTTAGTCCTATGCAGTCAAACACATCTTTGAGCATCAACGCTTGTTGGATATTCGAACGAACACCAGCGATTTGGTCTTTAAGACTAGACAACCCTTCTTTAACATCTTGACTTATTTCTGGATTTAGGAGCAACTCATTGTCCCATATATGGTCCACCTCCTTCTGAAGCAGAGATGCTTTTTCACGGAATTCTCTGTAAAGATTCAACTTGTGTTCTACTTCATTACATTTATTTTGAATGAATCTTTGTGTTCTATTGGCTCTAGTCTTAAGATTTTTCAACTGATCATCTAGAAATAACCTTTCAAACACACTTAGATCCTTACAGATGCTTGTTTGTTCCTGAAGATGCCTTGAGATTACACTCTCGATTTCCTGCAATTCCTTCTGAGAAGTGGTCAAAGTGACATGTTCCTGTTCCAGTTCAGCTTCTGTGGTGGCTGTTTCCATCTTGGGGATGATCAGTGCTTCATTTCTCTGAAGTGAAAGTTGAACCTTCCCTATTACGGCAACAAATTTGCCTCTTTCCTCCAATTTAAACTCTAATTGCTGTGATCTTTGAGTTGATTTTAAAACTAGCATTTGGTATTGACTCTGTAAGTCCTGTAGGAGGTTATTTAAATCACTGCTCTCGTAAGCTGTAAGGTTAGTAATATTATCTTTAACCTCTTGAACCAACGCATCCACAACCTGCTGCTTATCTAGAATGACATCGTGCAACACCTTGCATTTTCTGATCTGTGAAAGAATGGCATCTGGGAGAAGGGAAATGGTAGGGATGAGTTCACCTAATAGATTCTTGACCCATAAGATAGTCTCTTTCATCTTGTACCTGGTTTCGCACTTCTTGATCTGATTTTCCACCTCTACATTTAATGGTTCCAATTCCTCCAGCTGCTTCTGCAAATTATTTATTGCATCTTCTAAAATCTTCTTTTCTTTTTCTCCCCAAATCCTCTTCATCTGAAGTTCAGCTCGCCCCTTTAAAACAGAAAATCTGTGCTGGACAGTCTGGAGTTCTGTGGCCAAGGCTACCATGCTTTGATTCCCTTCCTCTTCTTCTGGAGAATTCAGTCTGAACTGCAGACACTGCTGCTGCTCATGCAGGGAAATTTCAAGGTCTTGGATCATGCTCATGAGAAACATAAATTCATCATGTTCCACTACTTGCTGAGAATATTTCTTTTGGACCAGTTGTTCTACTCGCTCCCAACTTTGTTCAAGTTGCTTGATCTGGCTTTCCAACAGCTTCTTATCCATGTCAGTCAGACAGTTTGATAAATTTTCCCATTCGATTTTCATCCTGCTTAAAGAATCTTTCTCTCTTTCTATTGATACGAGGAATGTTTTAATTTTGTCCATATAGGCTGCACTGTCCACTGGTCCCCTAGAAAAAGAAGAAAAATGGAGCTTAATAATATTTACTGTATGTCAACATGAAGTTAGCCATCAATGAAGGAAATTAACTCTGCTTTGAATTCACAGAAAAGACAATTAGGTTGTCTGTAGAACACTCTGTCCTTAAAACAAAAACAATATTGTTTACTGTGGCTCTCAATTAGTGTGTGATGATGTAGAAAACTTGCCTATAAAATGAATATCATAAAAAGGCAGAACCACAGGAAAGGAGAAAATAGTGAAGGGAACAATGTATACAAAAGTACTCTAATGCAAACTATTGCCTTTGGAATGGATAAGCAATGGGATCCTGCTGTAAGCACTAGGAACTATGTCTGGTCACTTGTAACAGAGCAGGATAATGTGAGAAAAAAGAATGTATACATGTATGTGTGACTGGGTCACCTCGTTGTGCAGGAGAAAATTGACAGAACACTATAAATCAGCTAATGGAAAAAATAAAAATCATTATTAAAAAAAGTATTCTATAACCTGCAGAACACTTATACAAAGTTGGTCTAGGACTAACTAAAGGAAATTACAACATCCAATCCCTTTGTTATATCTTACCAACTATAACAATAAAGATACCAATAGGAAGGTATAATCATCAGACTAATCTTTCATATATAAAATTGTTTCTTTTAGGAATATCACTGAAAGTAAACCCGATTTAGTCAAAAGCATAAATAAGTCTTTTTAATAGTGAGAAAATGTTTACACTTTATGACTGTATCTACAACGTTTTTTGGTTGTTGTTTTTTTGCCATGCCCACAGTACACAGAAGTTCCTGGGCCAGGGATGGAACCTGTGCCATAGCAGTGACAATGCAAAATCCTTGAACCACTAGGCCACCATGGAACCCCTATACCTACAACTTTTTGCCATTATTTTCAAAGCCAAAGGGAGTACATATATGTAAAAGGAAACTATTACAATACACGTATATTCAATATGCTCCAAACTATTTAAACTAATTATGCTAATATTAAACAACAGTATCTGCAATGCTCTGCCACCCCCTCACACTTCAGAATAAACCCTTGACAAAAATAATGCTAAATTCCATAAACCGATTTTGCAGTTATTTGTAGCGAGTTAATAGTTTAATAAATTTGTAAAATATCATTTAATTATAAAATTAATACAAATGATATTTTTGTACGAAACCAGCAGAGTTTTCTTCAATAGTTTGCACCTGGAATTAATTTCCACATTGTAGTATTAAGACCATAATCTTCTTTAATAGCGTAAATTCTTATCACCCTGAGCCCATCCAAGGTAGTGGAGCCTATGGTTGAATAAAAAGAATGCAACTCCTAAACTCTTACACTTACACTTTTAGACTTTCCTTTTCTGTCAACAAGGCTTTCATAGAGGATTCAACTGCAGTGAGGTGTTCCTGAAAATCTTTATGGAGACAGTATTGCCTTTCTTTATTTTCCTTCAAAGTAGTAAGTGCCTGAAGCAGATTATCCAAGTGGTGCACTGAATACCTTTCATTGTGGAGAACCAAGGCAGTTTGTTCTAGCCGTTCAATGGCTGCTTTCTTTGCTTCCAACTGGGCATATAAATCCTAAAAACAAATAAAGGAAATCAGTAAATATACACTCATTCATTCATTCATTCATTTCCCCCTTGCTCTGTCCTTCCAGTAACACATTCTATCCCAATAAGATGTTGCAAACATTTCTTTTTTTCACTAGAATCACATTAAAGTGATTTCTTGCACTAGAATCAAATTAAAACATCAACACTCACCATTTTTCTAGCATTTAATAGCAATTTGATCACCCTCTCTTACAATGTCTAAACATCTATCTTACTTTTATTATTTACCTGCCTTGCCTCCCTTTCCTGTTTCAGAAACATGTTTATTGTTATGTAAATTTAGCTAAAATTGTAAGGGTCACTTTTATAAACATAGTCACGTATTGGACTTTTAGATGCCTTTCCACAGCTGTAAGTACACAAATACATAAACACAGCATGTAAACACAGCTGTAAAAACAAAGAAGGAGTACCCCATAATGCTGATAATTAGAAAAAATAAAAGGAATCTGTCAGAATCAGAATAATACATAGGACTAAGTAAAGGAATGATGACAAGTCAGAATCTCCAAATTTTGTTACCAAGTAAGTTAGTTTTGGGGAACTTTGCAAAAGAGAAAGACTAATGTTCATTAAACTCTTCCACTTTTTAAATGGAAAGATTTAGACAACTTACTGATTAGTACATAATTATATAGTTACCAAATCGATCATCAGGCAAAGGTTAAATAAGACTTTTCATTCTGTGCAAGCAAGTTTTTGGTAATTAAAATATATTGTACTGCACTGGATGAATGATGCAATCATGTCAGTGTTTTTCTTGTTTCCATACCTCTATCTCTTTTAATTGTTCATTTCTTAACGTAACATCTAATTCTAAAGGTTGATTTTGCAGCTCACTGACTTTCTGTTCATCTTCGGTGCTTTTCATGCTTTCTTGAACATCAAGAGAAAGTTGTTTTGACAAAACCACTTCCATAGCTGAATTCTGAAAACACAAAAAGATTAATTGCTGAATAGTCTACTCTTCAAATAAATAATTTTTATTTTTCTTGATGAAAAGATTTCAGCTTCTTCTATTTACACAAACGAAAGAAATTAAAAAAGTATGTTTTGGCTCTACCAAAAATGGTTTTTCCATGTAATATTTAATGTCGATATTGGTATCCCAAGAAAAATGAAACTTTTTCACAAGACAGTATAGGAAATAGCATTGCTCCATATATACTGAGATATGTCTATTGTCTTAAAGAAGGAAAACTGGTATGGAAAAAGCAAAAGTTCCAAAGTTTCTATTTAGTACTCACCATCATGAAAGAGAGAGTTTAAAATAGTAAGGAAACACTAAGATTTCATGACATTAAGAATGTTATGCCTGGAGTTCCCATCGTGGCTCGGCAGAAATGAATCTAATATCATCCATGAGGACACAGGTTCAATCCCTGGCCTTGCTCAATGGGCTAACGATCCGGCGTTGCCGTGAGCTGTGGTGTAGGTCACAGACATTGCTGTGGCTCAGATCTGGTGTTGCTGTGACCGTGGTATAGGCCAGCAGCTGCAACTCTGATTCGACCCCTAACCTGGGAACTTCCATATGCTGCAGGTGCAGCCCTAAAAAGACAAAAAAAAGAGAGAGAATGTTATGCCTTAAACCAAGTAACAGTAAGAATTCCAATCTGAGTATGGCAGAACAGGTTTATATGTGGAGTAATTTGATCTTTTCTGGAAGCTCTAAGAACTTGCACGTCTCATTAGGATACACAGAGATAACATTTGCATTCATTTATTTATTCTTTCAACAAATATTTGTTGAGAACTTACATCTACCTGGTATCATATCGGTAATTTCTAAAGATTTCCCATTATTTTGCTAGGGTGTTAATTTCTATTTTCAGATTATAAGTGAAATGCCATTTTATTCTGCCATATAGATTCGTGTCAATGCAATCTTCGAGGTGTCCAGTTGGTGAATAAAATGTATCCACATCCCCAAACAAGGTAGAAATTGTCTTAAAATTACCACCTAGAGAGTAATTCAAGCGGTAAGGGAAATATGGGGACTTTCTATACTATCTTGGCAAGTTTTCTGTCAGTGTGAAACTATTCTAAAATTAAAGTTTATTTAAATAAAACAGATGCTGTATGGAGTTTTACCAATATTAACGGGTGAGAAAACTCAGCTAACCAGCATTACTGGTTTTGAAGTAGTTAGATGGCATTGAGCACAGGTCACTTCTTTTATTTATCTTTTATTTTTTTATTATAGATGAAGTACAATGTTCAGTCAATTTCTGCTGTACAGCAAAACAAGTCACTTCTTTTAAAAGGCTGTAAGTTGCAGTTCCTGTTGTGGCACAGGGGAAAGGAATCCAACTAGTACCCACCCATGAGGATGTGAGTTCGATCCTTGGCTTCACTCAGCAGGTTAAGAATCCAGTGTTGCCATGAGCTGTGGTGTAGGTCACAGACACAGCTCAGATCCCATGTTGCTGTGGCTGTGGTGTAGGCCGGCAGTTGTAGCTCTGATTCAACCCCCTAGCCTGGGAACTTCCATATGCCATGGGTGTGGCCCATAAAAAAAAAAGGGGGGGGCTGCAAATTGAAATGATTTTGCAAGTTTCCTCCATTTATAAAATAAAATAAATTTCCTTGCAATTTCTTCATGTGAAGTATGCTTAAAATCTTCCTGGAAGGCAGTATCTGGGGGACAGAGGGTGGAGATCAGGAAGGGTATGAGAGGAAATGAGGGAGGTTTTTATCAGCCCTCGGGTGCTCCTTGCCGTGAACCGCATCCTATGAGGTGGGCACCTGCCTGCCTCCCTTCCACCTGACAACTGCTTGAAGCATTCCCATGAATCTACCTGTGGGCAAGTGGTCCTGACCTAAAGGCATAGATACCAAACCCAGGAAAACTTCACTTCTTATGGATAATTTATTAGGAATTCAGAGCCTTGGTCTCTCTTACCTGAGGGACCAGTCACTTGTGAGGACTAGCCACATTTGTCACCTGCCATTTGTAACCTGCCCTCCATGGTCACAGAGAGCATTCCAAAAAACATGAAATCACTCCAAAATACCGTTTGTTTACCAAATCCAAAAGCCATGTTTCCCTTCCGGCAGAAAATCCAACAGAATTCCTCAAACGAACATTTTAAATTTAAAAGATAACGTTCCTTTGCTCACGTCCCAGAGGTTAGAACACAGACACGCGCCCTGATTGGCCCCTCAAAAGATTCTTTTCTAACCAGTCATCCTTCTTTCATCACCCTTGGCTGTATTTTCTTTTGATTTTGAGGGCTATTTGAAACTTTATTTATTTTTTTTTGCGCTTTTTAGGGCCGCACCCACTGCATATGGAGGTTCCCAGGCTAGGGGTCTAACAGGAGCTATAGCCGCCAGCCTACACCACAGCCACTGCAACGTCAGCTCCAAGCCACCTCTGCGACCTACACCACAGCTCTCGGCAACTCCAGATCATTAACCCACTGAGCAAGGCCAGGGATCGAACCCACAACCTCATGGTTCTTAGTCGGATTTGTTAATCACTGAGCCATGATAGGAACTCCAAAACATCTTATTTTAAATTATAAGGTATTTCAAATGTATTTAAAAGAGCACAATATGCATTACCCATGACACAGAAGAAACTGATATAATTTTTCATATTAAAAATGCAGTTTAAGGAGTTGCCATCGTAGTTCAGCAGTTAGTGGACCCAACTGACATCCATAGGGAAACAGGTTTGGTCCCTCACCTGGCTCAGTGGGTTGGGGATCTGGCATTGCCATGGGCTGTGGTGTGGGCTGCAAATGTGGCTCAGATCCCATGTTGCTGTGGCTCTGGCATAGGCCAGCAGCTGCGGCTCTGGTTGAACCCCTGGCCTGGGAACCTCCATGTGCCACAGGTGCAACCTTAGAAAGACAAAAATGCAAGACCAGGAAAAAAAAAAAAAAGGAATTTAAAGCCCAGTTCTCAGTCTCTTTTCATCTCTTCCTCCCTAGAACTGCTGTGCTAAAATGTATGCTTGTTTTTATACTTCAACCACATATGTTAACATTCATACAGTATTGTTCTATGCATTTCTAATTCTTATAAAATTAGAACTATGTATGTATCAATTTATAACATCTTAATTCACAGTATGTTCTGAGGTTTATCATGGTAACAGATATAAATCCAGTTCAGTCATTTTATATACTGTTTATAAAATGTATAAAAAACGTATAGTTTATATACTGTTATGCTATCTGCATGAACACTATTTATTTATTGGGCTACTATGAACATTATCATAACTTCCAGTTCTTCCTATTCTAGATGCTGCTGTGATAACCACCCTCATGTAGGTCTTCTTACACATATGTGTGTCTCTTTGGAATGTCTTCCTAGAAATGAAATTACTTCTTTCAATTTTCAATAGATATTGATTTGTTCCCTAAGTGAATTACAGTTTTTATTCCTACCAGCATGGTAAAAGAGTTTCTATTTTCCCTAATCCTCTCTGTTATTTGGTGCTAACAGACTTGAATTTCTGCCAATAAATTGAGTGTGAAATTGATATCATTATTGTTTTATGCTCACTGACCTTATGCTTCTTACCTTCTGCGAATTACTTTTGCATAATCATTGTCTATTCTTTATCAGGTTGTTTATAATTTCTGGTGTTCTTTTCATAGTCTGGATACTAATCTTCTAACATTTTTTTTTTTATGCACTGTCATTATTACCTCTCAGTAGAATGTCTTTGAACTTTAGATGTGGTTATCTTTTGTTGAACATGACTTTAATGTTTTAATGCAGTCAAATTTATCATTCTTTCCCTCTTGGCTTCTGCTATTAGGGTTTGTTTAAGAAAAAAAAAATTATACCCTAAGATCTCAAAAAATACTTTGTACCTACATAATAATTTACATAGTAATTTATTTTTATTTAGCTTGTTCAAAGTTCTCTATACTTCCTGCAACTGAGAATTCATATTATTCTTCAATACCGGAAAATTCCCAAGCTTGATTTTCCTCCATTCTATTTTCTTCGCTAAGAAATCTCCTTTCCTGGAGTTCCTGTCATGGCACTGTGGAAATGAATCTAAGAACCATGAGGTTGCAGGTTCGATCCCTGGCCTCGCTTAGTGAGTTAAGGATTCGGCATTGCTGTGAGCTGTGGCGTAGATCACAGACACGGCTCTGACCCTGCATTGCTGTGGCTGGGGTGTAGGCCGGCAGCTGTAACTCTGATTAGACCCCTAGCCTGGGAACCTCCGCATGCTGCGGGTGCAGCCCTAAAAAATAAAAAAGCAAAAAAAAAAAGAGAAAATCTCCTTTCCTTCTCTTTATATCTCTGGGTTGGATTGTGGGCAATTTTCTCACATATTCTAGCTTCAATAATTGTCTCTTCAAGATGTATCAAGTTTGCTGCTTAACTTGGCCAGAGCAATCTTAATTTCAATGACTTTTTTAAAAAATTTATTGATGTTCTTTTTCAAATCCTCCCTTTTTTCTCAAAGCATTTTATTCTGTCATTATGATTTCAAATCTATCTTTTATATCACTAACCACTT
>PVHT021183526.1:9561111-9600365 GCA_004024745.2 Catagonus wagneri | reverse complement strand
TTTTTTTTTTTTTTTTTTTTTTTTGCTTTTTAGGCTTATGTAGGTTCCCATGCTAGAGGTCTAATCGGAGCTACAGCCACCAGCCTATGCCACAGCTACAGCAACACAGATCTGAGTCATGTCTGTGACCTACATCACAGCTCATGGCAACACCGTATCCTTAACCCACTGAGTGAGGCCAGGGATCGAACCCACAACCTCATGGTTCCTAGTCGGATTCGTTTCTGCTGCACCACGACAGGAACTCCTTCATTAATTTCTTGACTAGAACTGCCCCACAACACAGGCAGATGTGGACTCTACACCTGTTTGAGAGATAGGTGTGACTTTGATTTCTCATGGGAGATCATCTCTTCCCACCTGCAGTCAGAATAAGCAGATCCTCATCCTTTCTCTGCGATAGAGATTTTCTCATCTACCTTTCTCCCAGGATACAAGCTCCTCAAGGGCCAGAGTCTGTTCTGGAGTATCCATTCCAAGGAGCCAGAATGCACTCAATCCTTGGTATATCTGATTCGTTCCTTCTCCATTTCTCCCGGAATTTCTCTTTTAAAACAACCATGATTAGCATAAACTTAAGACAAAGCATAATTTAATAAGTGTATACATTGAGCCCCTGAGCATAAATGGCATTTCCAAGGTTAATAATAAATGTAAAGTAGAAAATAACCATTCTATCAAGAGCCCAATTGTGTTATATTGCTAATTATGGTCACTTCAAAAAAAAAAAAAAGCTGCTTTTTTTTCAAGCATGTATCTTTCCTTAAGAGTTTGGCCTGTTTGGAAAAGTACAGGAGGTAGGACAAAGAATGTCATCAATTCTCCTAACAGGCAAGACCGGGATACTGTCATCTTCCTGCTCCTGAATTCACAAAGTAAACATTTTACTTGAACATTGAAAACACTGAGCTTTCCATAGCTGAGCACTGTTCCTGGCTTAGCAAATTGAATACAGTCAAGAGGCAAAAACCATAACAGCTTCACTGTCCCTTTTCCTATTCAGGGGCAATGATGCCATGCCTATGATAATTCTGTGACGCTTGTAACCTGCCAAGATTGGGACAGTGTCAGACACATTCTAGAGGATCTGTTTCTTTCTTCGCTAAAGCATTCCAACATGAAGAAGTGAATAATAACTCTAAGCACAAGCAAACGTCCATCTCCTCTACAGACAAAATCAAATGGCAGATCAACCCAGTCTCAAGGCTGCCTCATTCTCTAAGCACATTGGCTAGGATGCTCCCGTGACCTGTAAAGCATTAGGAGAGGAGAGGGGAAGGGAGGGGAGGGGAGGGGAGGGGAGGAGAGGAGAGGAGAGGCCTCGCCTACCTCTGGGGCTCACCTCTGCCACTCTCCTCTCCCCCACTCCTACGCAGGGGCCTTATTTCAGTCCCTGACTCCTTGTGCTCTCCCCCCCACACAGGAAGGAATTCTACTTCCTTGTCAAGAATGCTCCTAAACCCAGTTCTGAGCTCTTTTAACTCCAGTCCATCTGCTGGGCTCAGTTCAAGTGTTGTTTCTTTAGAAAAGCCCTCTCTGACTACAGTTCAGGTCCATTATTACGGACCATTGCGGAAACGTGGTCCTTCCTTGCGTTCCTGTCACTAGACTCTTCTCAGTTCATTAGTTGATTAGTGCATGTCTCCCCCTCTGGAACAGAAGTTACACGATAACAGAGACCATGTCTATTTTCATTCACTGCTAAACCCTCACTGCCTGCTCAATAAATTTTTGCTAAACAAGTGTATAGATGAACTCATATTGGAGAAAACAAGTGAATTCTATTTAGTCTGCAACTGTCAAGATTAGCCATTTGTGGTTTATAAAGAAGAGTGGAAAGAAAATAAGAACCCATCAATCTAGCAGCTGTTGACCAGAGATCTGCTAGGAATGACAGGAACAGGGTTTGGTTTGGCTTGATGAGAATAGAGGTTTGAAATGCACAAGAATGCAATAAAGGGTCCACTCAAGTCAGACAGCACATTAGCATATTATACCTCAATTAACAACCCACACAACACAGTCAGTAGATTGTGGGGTAGACCATCAAGAGTCAGGCTGAGTAGAGGAGCCCGGTTCCCCTCCCAGCTCTGCTGGAACGAGAACTTGGTCAATTAACATCTTCTGACTTTAATTCCCTAACCTGAAACACAGAGTTAGGATAGAAATTTTCTAAAGTCCTTTAGTCTAAGATTTCAGGACACGGGAGTGTGTTCTCAACATGTGTTGCTCATAGGTGTTAACACCACACGTTCTATGTAAGTGGCATGTCCTGAAAAGAAATCTTGGATTGAGAAAAATACCTCTAGAATAAAAAGCTAGATTTGCCTACTGGCCAGAAGAGCAAAGCAGTATACTTGGAAGACAGAGTTGGATACATGGCCTAACTATGTATTTAATCACAAAAGAGAAAAAAAAGAAAAAGGTTACTGAGATAACCAACACCAGAAATAGACACCATTTGCCTCAAGAATGAAAACTCTTTCTTCCGTTTCATTCTAGTACCCACTCCCCTGAGTTTCTGGTTGCTCACGCTCAGCCTTGCATGTTTGTATCTGTGATCATCCACCTTCTAGGATTTCTCTATGGGTGCCTTCTGAAGCACTGAAATTAAAAACACTCAGAAAATGTTGAAAAGAACAAAAAAAAAGTTTAGACATACTGACTAACAATTATACCTAATGACAAGGAAATAAAAGAAGTAATTATAGACAAAAGGTTTTTTTAAGAGCAATTACGTCACGTAGGTTGACACTTCAGAAGGAGGGGCAAGATCATTGCACGTGGGTTAAACTGTAATGCTGTTTTATGAGGTTTCAGAAGAACAATAAATGAAGAATGTATCAGTCTCCTTATTTTTCCTCTTTATCTTTTCCTCTTAAGACACCTAGAATCTTAAGGAATTAGTCAATCCTCCCTTTTTATCATACCCTAATGTGATATGATAATCTTCACTTAAGCTACACAGAAAGGGAGAGATGGGAGGCAGCTGTGTCTTTTCATATTTAGAAAACTTCAGAAATTTACCTCTGTGAAAGTATCCAGTATGATCTTGGATCATAAGTACCCACACCCTTCAGACTGCATTTTGTAACTTCTTATGCCTCTAAATCTGCCTTTATATTTTTTGATATTAACCAAAGGTCCAGATCCAAAGCATCTGCTAAATTTCATATAAAACGAAATTCCTGGCAATGGATTCAAGCATATACATGCCCTAAGGGCAAGTTCTTGAAATGTACAATTATACTTTCTACAAAACTCAAAGACTGAATGCAATTTATTAATGAAAAAATAAAAACTTCCTAAAAATCCTTCTGGAGATGATTTTACATAATACAATAAAAGGCCCGCTAGATTCCAAAAAGGTGCATGAAATGAGCATTAATTAGATATTTAACTAGCACTAGATTTTAAACTGTGACCACTATATTCCCACTTCTGGCTGAATAACCAGCACAAAAGAGGTCTCGATAAATGTTATTAATGAATCAGCAGTTATTTTTACTGTCACAATACTTTTTGATTAATCAGATTTTATAATCAATCCTGAAAATTGTGCTTTTATGTGCTTTACATATTCCTGACACAGAGACTCCCACTTACGTAATTTACACTTGTGTCTTACATTTGTCACATTATATTTGTATTGCATCTGTCTATGCATATTTTGTTCTCCTATACTAGTTATATTTCAACTTTAAAGCTGCTCTTGGAGTTGCTGTCATGGCTCAGCAGTTAACGAACCTGACTAACGTCCATGAGAACACAGGTTCGATCCCTGGCCTCACTCAGTGGTTTAAGGATCCAGCATTGCCATGAGCTGTGCTGCAGTTCGCAGACATGGCTCCGATCTGGCGTTGCTGTGGCTGTGGCGTAGGCGGTCAGCTGTAGCTCCGATTCAACCCCTAGCCTAGGAACCTCCATATGTAGTTGGTGCAGCCCCAAAAAGCAAAAAAAAAAGGGATTAAATAAAGGCTTAATACATAACAAAATTCTTATTATTGGGCTATGATCTTTATTTAGTTTTCAAAATACTCGACTGAATTTTAGCAGCTCGTAAACCAAAATAAGACTGAGAAGCTAACCATGAAGTTATTCAGCAAATCCTTTTAGCGATGTCATGTATTAGGATAGAAGGCACTCAGGGTATTTTTCTTTTTTGACTTACCTACTGCTCTTTAAACACTGTTAAGAAACTTTGTTTTACACTACAGATTCAAGAGTCTCATCACAGGGCCCTGCCCCTTTAGGACATATCTCCTTAGCACTATCTGACAGTTTCTTTTCCCATGGCCAGAGAGACGCTATGTTGTCATTTAACACTCTTTTAGAAAACCATCTCTGGAGCCTCGAATCCTCCATGCATTTCAGCTCTAGGAACAACTGTGGCGCTCATTCTCTTCACTTGGGTGTATCACGTATTCCGTAAAAAGTTGATAAGAACCCATATCTGAATGGTCTAACCTTCACTACTCTCCCACTGGACCCTGGATTGTGAGAGGCTGCCCAACAAATACAGTTTACCATTTGATGTGCTTTTTTCCATTTCAATCTCTAACCTCCGAGAAAGCACTTTAGGAGCCACAGGAAAATGTACCCATTTGGATGTTTGGAATGAAACAAAACAACAGTCTTCTTGCTTCTCCCCAGGGAAATCAGAAGCTTGAATGTCGATATT
Source organism: Catagonus wagneri (assembly GCA_004024745.2). NCBI lineage: Eukaryota > Metazoa > Chordata > Mammalia > Artiodactyla > Tayassuidae > Catagonus > Catagonus wagneri. The sequence continues at coordinate 9,595,684 of PVHT021183526.1, read as the reverse complement.
TTCACACCAAATGATCTGACAACATTTAAAAACGCATTTGCAGTACAGGGTTAACATAAAAAGAAAAAGAAAGGAAATTATTCCTGCAAACAGTCTCTGATTTCATTATGAAATCAACCAAAATAAGAAAGGAAACCGGAAAAATAGGGCTGTTGAATTTTTTTCTAAGGAAATGGGTAAAGTACATTTTCTTTTTGCCTTTTTCTAATTTGCCTTTCAGCTCTTGACCCAAGAAACTGTATCTGATTACATATCAGAGAGAATAATAAACCTAAATTGATGACTGACATTTTAACAGATGAACAGTAATACTGCACCACTGAAATCCTGGACAGTTTTCCAAGGGCTCTTTTTACAAGTGGGCATCATAAATAGCCAGCACATTGAGGGTTTAATTATGAAATCAGAAGGCTTGATTCACGACCCTCCTTTCAGAGCCCAACAACGCCTCTTCATTCGCAGATGCGCCGTCTTGGAGATTCGATCACAGGCACTTACCATATTTATTTCCCAGTTTTCCTCCAACTTCTCCCCTGCGGCTGAGTCCTGAGAGGTGACCTGCTCCTCTCTGCCCGGTAGAGTAAACTTTTCTTCCTTTTCTGCTGAGCATTTTGATCTGAGAATGCTGTTGAGACAATTTTCCATCTCCTGCTTAGCAGATTCAAGTCTGTTTTCCAAATCTTTCTGTTTACACTTAAGTGATTTTATATCATCTTTAATAACCTTCTGTCCCACTGAAGATGTATTTTGCTTGATGGATTTTGCTAAAGCAAAAATCTTCTCTAACGGGCCATCCTGTAAATGGAGGCTATTCTTGAGTCCCTGTGAGTAGAGAGAAGATTGTCACAAAAGTATCACTGTTCAATCATCATAAGAATTAATTGACTTCTATAAATTATAGCATATTCTGCTTCACTAGTAGAAAGTATAAAAAACTTATCAACCCATGTCACAAAGAAAAAACTCTGGGTAAAATTTAAACCAACGAAGCCGCCCAGATCAAATTCTCTGACAGATTTTATGAAGATACTCAAAGTTTATAAGGGAGTTCCCATGGTGGCTCAACGGTTAACAAACCCGACTAGCATCTATGAGGATGTGGGTTCAATCCCTGGCCTCACTCAGTGGGTTAAGGATCTGGCACTGTCATGAGCTGTGGTGTAGGTCGCAGACGCGGCTCAGATCAATCCCACGTTTCTATGGCTGTGGTGTAAGACCGGCGGCTGAAGCTCTGATTCGACCCCTAGCCTGGAAACCTCCATATGCCGTGGGTGTGGCCCTAAAAAACAAACAAAAAAATGACATAAAAGTTTATGAGAAGTAATGAAGAAAATTTCCACAACCCAGTTCCTAGAACTTAGGAAATGGCCAAAACATATTTGTTGACCTTATATTTTGTTCAAGATACAAATCATGCAAAAATCAGACATAGTCAAAACACTCAGTAAGTACTTACTTCATGAAAAGCCTTGAAAAGAATAAAAGAATCATTTAGATGGTGCCTGCATGAATCTAGTGCTAATATTTAAAACTCAGAGCAATACTTAAATCAATCTATCTAATGCAATGTCTTAGCTAGAACAAAAATTCAATCAATAATTACTAAATGCATGAACGAATAAGGCTAACTTGAGACCTCTAGACTCAAAAAAATATGATAGACTATAGCAGCTACTGATGTTACTACTGAAATAGAAAAAGCCTTAAGGTTACTAGGTGAACTATGTAGTATTTATTAGTCATTTTTCTAATAAAGTATACAATAAATATTCATTCAATTCAACCAACACCAAGCATTATGATAGGTTGCGAAATTCTACAGATGATGAAAACACAGTCCCTTTACAATCCTATATTCTAGTGAGAGAGACAGAGAAGCAAACAGACAATTATAATAGAATGTGGAAAGATGTATGGTTACAAACATGTGCAGGTCACTGAAACGTTTTTAAGATTGCATTCTGGGTAGATCCAAGGCAGCCATGCAGAAGGGGTGCTGGAGAGGGGTGACACTGTGGGGAGGGGCCCATTCAGATGCCTACTGCAAGGATCTGTGAGATGAGGGGCTGTTATGAAGCAGCTATAACGAGAGTATTGACAGAAGGCAGATTGTAGAGCTATTCCAGAGGTGGAAGAGACAGCACTTGCTGTCTGTCTAGCCGGGGAGTCTGGGCAGGATATCCAGGGAGTTCCCACTGTGGCTCAGCAGTAATGAACCCAACTAGTATCAATGAGGATGTGGGTTTGATCCCTGGCCTTGCTCAGTGGGTTAAGGATCGGGCATTGCCGTGAGCTGACGTGTAGGTTGCAGACATGGCTCGGATCCTGCATTGCTGTGGCTGTGGTGTAGGTCAGCAGCTGCAGCTCTGATTCAACCCCTAGCCAGGGAACCTCCACATGCTGCTGGAGCGGCCCTAAAAGGCAAAACAAAAAACAAAAACACACAGAAAAATGAAAAGATATCCAGGTTTCTGACTGAACAGCCTGGAGAGATGGTGAAGATACACCTACAGAGTCAGGGAAGGAAAAGCTGGCAAATTAGTAAGGGGCTGGGGTGTGCAGAAAAAAAAAAGATGAGTTATTTTCCAGACATGCTGAACCATGAAGCACTATGAAACATCTAAGGAGTGTGATCAGGTGGGGTCTGAAGACCTGAGCTGTGGCCCGCACTCTGTCCCTCAGCCTGGATGATCTTGTAAGCTCGTCACCTCTCAGGAACTCATGTATTTTTTGTCTGTTTGCTTGCTTTTTAGGGCTGCACCTGCGGCATATGGAGGTTCCCAAGCCAGGGGTTGTTCTTTTTCCTTTTTTTTTTTTTGCCTTTTTGTGTTTATCTAGAGCCAGACCCGCGGCATATGGAGGTTTCCAGGCTAGGGGTCTAACAGGAGCTATAGCTGCCGGCCTTCACCACAGCCACAGCAACACGGGATCCGAGCCGCGTCTGCAACCTACACCACAGCTCATGGCAAAGCCGGATCCTTAACCCACTGAGCAAGGACAGGGATCGAACCCGCAACCTCATGGTTCTTAGTCAGATTCGTTAACCACTGAGCCACGACGGGAACTCCCCCAAGCTAGGGGTTGAATCAGAGCTACAGCTGCCAGCCTACAACACAGCCACAGCAATGCCAGATCTGCAACCTACACCATAGCTCACAGCAATGCCGGATCGTTAACCCACTGAGCGAGACCAGGGATCAAACACGCAACCTCATGGCTCCTAGTCAGATTTGTTAACCACTGCGCCACGATGGGAACTCCTCGGGAACTCATGTAAAATGAAGAGTCTGTAACACAACACTCAACTATACTTCAATAAAAAATAAAAATAAAATAAAATGAGGAATCTGAACTTGATGGCTTCTGAGATTCCTTCTAGCTATCGCAAAAGGCAGAATTTTGATTTTTCAAAAGGAGCCCAAACTCCTCAGAGTGAGGCATGTTTTATACTTTTCTCAGGATCCGAGATGCTCAAACAGTGCTTCGGACATGATGAGCCCTCAACATTTGTCAAATGATCACTGGTAAAAAGGGAGGCAGCCCTGTCACAATGTCAGGCTATTCTGAAGAAGTCTTACTTGATTCTCAGGTCCCTAAAAAGGAGAGGAGAAATTTTCAAGCTCACGTCATCACGGCTGCCCTGAAGCTCACCCCCAGGCAACCTCCAGTCAAGGAACCACGAAGGGAACAGCGAAGAAAATGTTTTACTTTGTTTTCTTCTAGAAGACTCTGCTCGGGCCTGTTTATGTTGGCTGTGCAAATCACGAGCATCCAAGGAATGTGCTTTGAGGATGCGGATAAAAATCTGCTGTCCTCACTGTATAAGGCAAGGTGTGGTTGGAGTGAGGGTGGGGGTTTGAAAAGTCCGGCAACTGCAGAGAGTTCTAATGTTCTCCATGAGTGTGAAAATGAACAAAGTGAAAATTACACAGCTGCCACCCACTCTTGATGAAGAATGCAAAGTAGAACTATTTCCCCTGAGGTCTTGCTACATTAGGGGCATCTTGTGACTAGCCAGTATATCCTGGAATCACAGTGTTGAGTCTAAAACAAAGAGCTCCAGGAGCTCCAGACTGGCCATGGGTGGAACTGACGCTGAGGGTCCAGAGTGCAGAGTATTATTCAACTCAAGTTATAAGTGGATTTGGTCACTAAAGAATATTCCCATTTTTTAAGACTGGAAACGAAAAGGACTTTAAGCAAAACTCATCCGAATGGCATTTTCAGCATCTGAATCTCTAACCAAAGACACTGATTTGTCAAGTTGTAATTAATACTGATTTTTTTTTTTAATATCAATCATGTCTGGACAATGTATAATACCTGCAGTTTCTCCAATGTTTCCTCAACTGGTGTTGGCTCCTCAGACTTATCAGAAAGACCATCAAGTTCTTTGGAGAGAGAGTCCAGGGCAGTGTTCAGGTCTGTGACACAAACCTGGTATGAGTCGTGTTCTTGAACGTGACCTTCTAATTTTTGCACAGAATCCTAAAAATAAAATGATTGAAAATGAATGAATTAGGCCTCTGAATTCTCTCCCTCAGAAAATAATTAAATTGTTCATAAGCACTTGTTTTATGAGGTTTCATCTTGAGACAGGAATATGGCCATACAGAAAACTGTACCCATTATTCGGTGATCATCTACCTGGGAAAAGAATCTGAAAGAGAATGGATGTGTGTACATGTATAATTGACTCACTGTTGAACGGCAGAAATTATACAACCTTGTAAATCAACTATACTTCAATAAAACTTAAGGGAAAAAAAAGGAATATGGCCATAACTATCCTGAGTTCTTAAGTTCTTAGTGTTGACTTATTTCACTGTAAAACTTTTCTTCTCCACTTCAAAAATGACTGATTTGCTCCCCCACGTTTCTTTGCCTTCATCTCACTCCTGAAAACAATTTGTCAAGAGGTTTACAAAATGAAATGGCTACAAATTATATCTTCAAATCACAAACATCCACAATAAAACAGCTCCCTTAATTATCCTTCTTACTGAAACCAAGTACCCACTCTTGGAAATGAAGATGATATGAAATCAACCTAACCTCAGATTCCTTTCCTAAGAATAAAACTTCAAAATTGTGTATTAGGAAAAAGTAATCCTAACTCAAGAGCAAAATCATTCTCAGATTGTCTTCCTGAAATAAGAAAATATGGTGACAACACCTGATCAGAAACATATCAATTATTAAACTAAATAGCTTACAGCCAAGTCAGTATAATCTTTATCTCCACACAACTTCTGCTATCTGTATAAGCAAGATTTCTTATCCCGGTAATCCTTACATTGAATCTGGGTTTCAGAGTGCAAAGAACTGTAAGCAATTCTCTAATTGAATATTATCCTTAATGACAAGATGACATTTTACTTCTTAACTCTTTTATTGCAGATCATGTGGAAAAACTCAAGGGAGAAACATGATAAGGTTGATACAGAATAATGGCTGTAACTATTACAACAGATAGATGAATGGATGGTTGCATGGATGAATGCATGGATAGATCATGGATACATGGATGCATGGACAGATGGATACATGAATGATGCATGGACAACCTTGACACTGTCACCTACATGGAGATGTCTAAAAAATCTTAATCCTTCCTATCACTGAAGAGGTGAACATTGATGAGAGAAAACAATACTATCATCAAATAATACACACTGGATTTCTCTAGTAAAACTGACCGGAATGATTCCCTCATCTTGAGGACTTAGCATTTGTATCTAAAAATAGTAAATTCTAAACACTTTTGATTTACCAAAAGAACAAAAATATGGCCCCTAATACAAGCATTGTATAATTATGCACAATTAGAATAATCATTTAACATTTTGTTTCTAGCATCTCACCTGAAGTTGTTGAAGAAGACTTTCATGGAGGTGCTTTATCTCCAGCCACGGCTCTTCACTAAAGCTGGGATTTTTAGTGCACTGCAACAGGTAATTTCCTTGAGATTTTAAATCCTCTAGCAAGGATGTCAAATCTTGTGCTTTCTGGAGAAATTTCTTATAAATTTTTAGTTGAGCTTTCTTCTCCTGCAAACCGTGCTGCAGAGCAAAGCCCACTTCTTGTTTCTTTTTTAGTTCTGTGAGCATTAATCTCAGATCCTCCTTACTTTGCAAATACTTCTCTCCTTCTAGGAGAAGCTTTTCTTGATGGCTAAATTCAACAAAATGTTTTACAAATGGAATGGCACCTTGCATATTATAATACAACATACATTACAATAAAAAGCAGTAAAATAACACTAATATATGTTATTCCCAGAGACACTTTAGTCATTATAACATTCTAAATAGCACTAACTTTGATTCATAACCAAGTTAAAAATTTATAGTATTATTTTAAACTCATTGTTTGGTTGCATACTTTTCCTTGAGAACAAATATTTAATAATTTAGATTTCCAAACTATTCTAGTTTTTATTATGTTTAAATATAATCAGGGAGTTCCCATATGGCTCAGCAGAAACCAATCTGACTAGCATCCATGAGGATGTGTGTTTGACCCCTGGCCCTGCTCAGTGGGTTAAGGATCTGGCATTGCCATGAGCTGAGGTGTAGGCTGCACACGTGGCTTGGATCTGGTGTTGCTGTGGCCGTGATGTAGGCCGACAAATGCAGCTCCAATTTAATCCCTAAACTGGGAACTTCTGTATGCCACAGGTGCAGCCCTATAAAGACAAAAATATATATGTAATCATATTATCCCTATGTTTTTCTTTTTCATATAAGTGAAATAAAGAAGCATTCGGGGAGTTCCCATTGTGGCACAGCAGAAAGAATCTGACTAGGAACCATGAGGTTGTGGGTTCAATCCCTGCCCTTGCTCAGTGGGTTAAGGATCAGGCATTGCTGTGAGGTGTGGTGTAGATTGCAGACGCGGCTCGGATCCCGCATTGCTGTGGCTCTGCTGTAGGCCAGTGTCTACAGCTCTGATTAGACCCCTAGTCTGGGAACCTCCATATGCCGCAGGTGCGGCCCTAAAAAGACTAAAAGAAAAATGGAAGCATTCAGTATACTGGTCACCTAACTAGTTTATGCTTTCTATAGATGAAATTTAGTTTTGATCTGACTGTCCCCTTAGAGAAATTTACATTTCTGCCAAACATTAAATGTACCATTTAAGAAGTGACAGGCACTAAGAATTTTCACTAGAATTATGTCCACTAAACTCAGACAACATTTACTAATTTTCACACATTTAAGAATCTCATAGCATATATGAAAAGCATGAATTAACCTACAACACTAGCACACAGACACTGAGGCTATCTGCGGGAAGGTAGTGTGGGTACAGAGGGGGAGTACTGACGGTGGAATGAAAGACAATGTTAATGTGTGACCCAAGGCCTCACGGGTTGACGTACCAGCCAAAGCAAACACTGCAACCAAGTCACAACAGTGTGTTACATATCTGATCCAGAGAAAAACTCTTCTTCATTTTCTGCCTCAACACTGTGGTTGCCCCTGACATTACTTACTTTCTGTCCAACAGATACATCCACACCCAGAAGGCAGACAAAACATACGTCTTATGGCTTCATTGTGCAATGAAAAATCATGAAAGTTAGTGAAGGCATGGCCTTTACCTTAGGTATGTGTTGGCTAAATGGAGTGTGTTGTCCCACTGGTTCTTAATGTCAGTTAGGGTCTGTGGAACCAAAGGAGCTTTGCTGCTCTCAGCCTGACTCATGATGGTCTGTACTTTGGCGTCCCCTTCAGGTTTTAGTAAAGTGATTTCCTAAATTAAATAAAAAAGATCTTAAAATCTCATTTGTATTATTTAGTGCTATTACATATATCTTTTTATTCATAAACATTATTCAGAGATTCTAACTACAAAGTAGATTTCACAATCACGCTTTCATTTTTACATATGCCCCAATACAAAGCTATCTCCTTCACATCGTGTAGAACTTGTTCTCAGTAAACATTTGTCAGGTTGATCGATTGCCCGCTTGATTTTCAATTTCCCTCAAAGAAATCATATGCCAAGAGATGGGATTAAGATGGAGGAAGAGAAGGACTAGAGTTCACCTTCTCTCATAAAAACAACAAAATTACAACCAAATGCTGAACGACCTTCAACCAAATGGACTGGAAACTTTCAAAACAGATATCCTACTCCAGAAGACAAAGAGGAGGCCACATCAAGATGGTAGGAGAGGTGATTACGTGAGCAACCCCAAACCTCCATAGTGGGAAGTCCCACAGACTGGAAAGTAACTGTATCACAGAGACTCACCTTATAGGAGTGAGAGTTCTGAGCCCCACGTCAAAACCCCACGCCTGGGGATCAGGCACTGGGAGAGAGACCCCAGAGCACCTGGTATTGAAGGCCAGCGGGGCTTGTGTGGAGGAGCTCCACGGGACTGGGAGAAACAGATACCCCATTCTTGAAAGACACACACAGGCTTTCATGTGCACTGGGTCTCAGGGCAATGCAGAGACTCCATAGGAATCTGGGTCAGACCTGATTGCAGTTTTTAGAGGATCTCCAGGGAAAACAGGGAATGACTATGGCTCATTGTGGGGTAAGGACATTGGAGGCAAAGCTCTCGGGAATATTCATCAGTGTGTGTTTCTCTGGAGGTGGCCATTTTGAGAAAATCTGGTCCCTCCCTACAGCACTGAGAAGCCCCAGGCCAAGCGATAATGCAGGTGGGATCACAACCCCACCCGCCAGTAAACAGGCTGCCTAAAGACCCCCCAGGCACCCAGCTGCCTCTAATCTCACCCAGAGACAAAGCCCCAACCACAAGAGGGATAAGAATCAGCACCACCTACCAGAGGGCAGGCACCAGTCCCTCCCATCAGGAAGCCTACAGCAAGCCCCCATACCATCTTCAGAAATAAGGGGGGCAGACACCAGAAATAAGGGAGGCTACAAGTCTACTGTCTCAAAAAGGATACCATACCAAAAACCTATGCAAATGAAAAGTCAGAGAACTATAACTCAGATAAGGGAGCAAGAAAAAAACCCAGAAAAACAGCTAAGTGATCTGGAGATTATCAGTCTCCAGGAAAAAGACTTCAGACTGATGATGCTGAAGATGATGCAAGACACTGGAAATAAATTGGAGGCAAAGATTGATAATTTAGAGCAAACACTGAGCAAAGAAATACAAGATTTAAAACAAGCAAGCAGAGGTACAAAATATAATAACTGAAATAAAAAGTCATTAGAAGAAACCAGTAGCAGAATACAGGAGGCAAAAGGACAAATAAACGAGGTGGAGAACAGACTAGTGGAAATCACTAAAGCAGAACAGAAAAGAGAAAAAAGATTGCAAAGAAATGAAGACAGTCTCAGAGAACTCTGGGACAACGTTAAATGCACCAACATCTGTATTACAGGTGTGCCAGAAGGAGAAGAGAGAGAGAAAGGGACAGAAAAAATATTCAAAGAGTTAATAGCTGAAAACTTACTTAACATGTGAAAGGAACCACTCACTCAAATCCAAGAAACATAATGAATACCATATAAAATAAACCCAAGGAGGAAAATCCCCAAGACACATATTAATCAAACTGACCAAAATTAAAGACAAAGAGAAGATATTGAAAGCAGCTAGTGAAAAGAAACAAATAACATACAACAGAACCCCAATAAGGTTACAGGCAGATTTTTCAGCAGAAACTCTGCAAGCCAGAAGGGAGTGGCATGATATATTTAAAGTGCTGAAAGGGAAAAACCTCCAACCTTTCATTCAGATTTGAAGGAGAAATCAAAAGCTTTACAGACAAGCAAAAGCTAAGAGAATTCAGCAATACTAAACCAGCTTTACAACAAACTAAAAGAACTTCCCTAGGCAGAAAGAAAAGGCCACAACTAGAAACAAAAATACTACAAATGACAATGATCACCAGTAAAGGCATATATACAGTAAAGGTAGGAAGTCATCCACGTACAATGCTACCAAAATCAGAAATCGTGACAAGAGGAGGGTACAAATGCAGGACACTGGAGTTGCACTTGCAATTAAGAGACCAACAGCTCAAAACAATCACGTATAGAAATTATATGCCAAAAAAATCCCTGGCAAATTCTCCTCCTGATCTAAATGAAGAGTTGGGATAACAACCTGAACGAGACATTTTTATACTCCCAAGGCTTTCCAGAGGGAAACACAGAGTGCATCAAGCCAACTCTCATTTCTCTACCATGACAGAATTAATTCCCACCCCCTGCTCTTTCCTTCCTTTGCCCCAAACAAGCAAGTGTTCCCCGCGTCCCTGGAAACACTACCCCAGATTCACCTTCTCTGGAAAACCTTCCATATACAATCCCAATGATTCCGACGACCTCAGTAAGTCAAACCAACCCTAAGAGCTTGACATTATCTTCCTCTACACTCAATGTCTAACAACCTAAGAACCATAAAACCATAAAACCCACTCAGTATCTAATATCCCTCACTCTGAAGGCAGTTCTTCTCCAGCCCTACCTCTGACATTGGCATTGCCTCTGAGGTGCTGACACACATTCTTCTGACTCTGAGCAAACTCGCAACTACTGCAGCTCTAAATGATCATCTCTACTCCAATCCCTCGGCACTCAGTGAGGACGGACAATCACTAGATATTACTCTCACAAAACTGGATATGCTTTCTCTCTTCTATATGCACCAAAACAATTTTAGATCCATCACAGCCCTTCCCTTTTGTAAGCTCAGTCATCATAATTTCTTCACCCAATCCACAGTGAGCCTATTTTCCATTAAGAAAGACATGTTTGCAGTTTTCCTCTAAATCCTTTCAAACTTAAGAGTTCACTCCGACCTCTGAAATTTTGTTTCCACAGTTATACCTTTATTTTTTGGATTCTTTCCTCAAGAGGCATTTTGCCTTCAGATGAATTCAAAACCATAAGGGACTCTTTAATCCCTTTTATCCAATGAATCATATCACGTGCAAGATCATCAACACTCTGGTCCTCGGCAGGGGGTAACTTATCCTCTTCATCAGTTTCACATAATTGTCTCAGTAATGTCTGGTATCTATCAATCAAATGTGTGGATTCCATTACTATCCCTTCTTCCTCAGTAAGCCCATATTCCTTCACTGAGTCGTTCAGCTGGGCCATAGCTTCAAATTGTTCCCTGTAAATTCCAAACAGCATCAAAAGTTTATAGGAGCCAAGATACCACCTACGAAATCACACTCCCAAGAAACCTATTTCAGAAAGATCAGCTATACCTCTTTCTAGCAAGAGTTTGGCAAAGTAGCTCAGTTTTCTCTCTTGATCCTTCCATTTCTTTCCATTTCTCTTCTTGATTAACCAACCACTTACTCAGGTTTCTGTGGTCCTCCTGAAGTCTAAAAGAGCACCACACGTTAGAATATAAAATCAGCAAAAAGTGTTTATCTGAAAAGAAGGTTGACACAAATCTTGGGAGCCAATCAGGTTTTTTTTTTGTTACTCTTTTTTGGTTATTCTTCAGAGAAAATTTAATTTATACATTAAAATCTGAATGATAACCTTCATTACAGTGGATTTCTAAGTTGATATATATATATATATGTATATGTATATATATATATATATCATAAAGAACAGGAAACAAACAAAACAGAAATATTTTTGATGAGATCCTGCTGTGTAGCACAGGGAACTATAGTCACTTGTGATGGAACATGATGGAGGATAAGGTGAAAAAAAGAATATATATATATACACATACACATATGCATGACTGGGTCACTTTGCTGTATAAGAGACATTGACAGAACACTGTAAACCAAATAAAAATCATAAAATTAAAAAAATATATATTTTTGGACTCGCTCCTTTGCCATAATTCAAAGAATTCTCCAAACTTCCACATTCCTAGAGCCAATCTTGGATTTGAAGGTATGTATTTTATTTTTGAAATTTGTATTACTGTGTATCCCACTGCTGGGGATGTGTACTGAAGCAGAGTACACATGAAGACATCAACAGCAAGCATGTCATTCAATATCACCTTTATTTCCTACCTCAGGAGCTGCTGCAAGCAATCATCAAGCTCCTTTGCTCGTGCCTGGCATACAGACTCCATTTTTTCTAATTCAATTTCTTGACTTACAATCCAACTGTTAAGCTTCTTAACATATGCTTTGGGCAGATGCTTCTTCACATGATCCAGTACAGTTCCTATCTGCTGTATTTCACTGCCTTTTCCTTCAAGAGTCAAGAAATCCTTAAGAAAGACAAAAAGTCAATTATCTCCTACAGGCAAGTCTAAGTTTGGTGGTCCCCACCACTCCAGTGACACTTTCCCAAGATGGTACATAGACATGCCACCTTCATAACACCTTATATAAAAGAAGGGCTATGGAGATATGACCAAAGATCCAAAGATCATTTATGGGGGAGGGGGGTGTATGTGTGTTTATGTGCACTTGCATCTGACTTTCCGGGAATCACATCAAGCAAAATAATGAGTCGGTCAGTGGGAGTAAGACCGGAAAGATGCCTTTTCCTATCCTGGCTCAGCTCAACTTCTCCTAAATACTTGCTCCTTCCTGGTAATCAGTATGTAAAACTAAACAGCCTACTCTACTCAACTTTGTCCAAATCAGAATTTTATTTCAATGTTTGTGTTTCAAGGTTTGAGCATCGGTTGCTGAGACCCACCCATGTAATTTTAAATGGGAAGATTTAAAGGAAAAAATAAGTTGGAACTATGAATCAAAAAAGAGAAAAAAAGTAATTATGTCAATAAAGAATGCTATCGTCAAAGCAAGGAATTAAACTGGGAACATTTAGTGCTATAGATAAGCTTGAGAGCATAAAATCACCAAAGCCTGAAGTACTTGATCATCTGCCCTAAAGTGAGTAAGGACTGAGGGTGCCACAGGCATTTTAAAGGCCCCCAGGCACCTTGCCTCATTTCAGGTTACCTTCCACTCAACTCCCATCAAGCAGTATATTGAAGTTCAACTGCAATTTTTAAAAGAAACATGGCTGGGAAAAGATTTCAAAAAAAGTTAAGCGCTCTCTTACAGGAAGTAAAGGGAATTCAAAGGCCAAATTAGGTAAAGCCTTTATTTTTATCTAATATGATTGTAACACAACTGAATCTACCAGCCAACATTAAGTGAAACAGTTGTGAAAACAGAACCTTTTTAAGCCACTTGCACCCTTACCCTGTAAACACAGAGTTTCAAAAGATTTGGGGGAAAGGCCAGGTTGAGAGGAAACATTATTTCTATGTAGGGAAATTACTAAACCAAACTGCTCTCCTATTTACTTATATACAGGTCTGTCTCCAGGATTTTAATTTTGATAAATTTTATTGAAATGTATATGTCTTCTTACAGAAAGTTTTTGAAGCTTTTGTTCCACAGTCTTTTTCATTTCTGACGACTCAAAACACTCCTTAAGGCTCATTTTAATGTTGCCAAACCAGTCATTAAAGTTCTTGCACTGATCTGTAGGAAAAAACAAAGGACAATGTATCCATTAAGACAGACTTCACACACTGTCAAAATAAGAGATTTTGAAACTTGTTTCCCATACCATGGGTACAAGTAACTGTAAAATGACAATAAACCAAAACCTAATTTTGAGGGTTAATGGAGCCTCCGTGATAATTGTGGCATAGAGGGTACGCAAAGACACTTGCAGGACCAGCCTGCTCACAGGCCTTGTCCCCAGACTCACTGACCACAGCGACAAGGTCAAACACTAGGACCCTGGTGACCCTCCTTCAAGAAATAAAGATCTGGGAGTTGATCACAAGAGATGTTATTTATGACAGACATAGCTTAGTCAGTGTTTGGACCCAAAAGATTTATCTGAGTATTATTTCCTTAAATAGAGGCTGTGCGACCATCTCTAAGGGAAGCAGAGATTATTTAGCCTTTGTGCTCATAGCACTTATTCATGCCTCAAGATTCCCAGAAACACAGAAAGAGAAACATCGCACTCACCATTTAGTAACTTAGAAAAGTGATCTTGCAAAACACTCTTTTTGGTATTAAATAAGTCACTGACACTTTCATACTGCTTTTTTAATTCAGAGAGTTCAGGAGTCAGACAACCTATCTGACTCTCAAGCAATATCATACTGTGCTTCTGCTGCCGAATTTGCTGTTGAATCTCCTAAATAAATAAGCAAACAACCATTAAGATCTAAAATGGGCTCAATTTACACAAGGCATATTAGGCATATATTGTTTTTATAAATACCTAGTTGCTCTTTTTTTATTTTTATGGTCACACGTGTGTCATATGGAAGATCCTTAGACCACTTCACCAGGCCAGGGATGGAACACACGCATCTGCAGCGACTTAAGTCACTGCAGTCAGAGCCCGAACCCACTGCGCTTCAGCAGGAACTCCCCGGATGATCCTTTTATTGGGTGGATGGGCTTTCTCTATGCCAATAAATGTATCATGCAAAGCCATTTAATATCAAATAATGATTGTCCACAAAGCAATTCAAACTATTAAATACATACAAACTGTTTTTCTAAGTTTTTCCCCTAGACTTTCATTTTTTCATACCGACTATTTTTAAAATAATTATTTTTGCTAACCTCAAGAGTATGAGACCGTCAGAAACAAGTGTGAAAGTAAATCTGAACCAGGGAAGAGACGCAGCAGGGAAGTACCTCGAGTTTAGTAAAGATTTCCAAGCTGTCGGAAGGAGACAGGGCATTTAAGAGGGACTCGGTCATTCCAATCTGGGTCTTGGCTTGGTCGAGATCCTCCCTCAGCTCAGCTGTGCTGCCACCAAAGGCACAGCAGCTGGATTCTCCCATTAAACGCAATTTCACCTGCTCTATCGTGCTCAAAATAGAGGACTCCATGACCTGCAAATCACGAAACACATAAGGTACTCGAACAGACCTGATTTAAGTAAATTTTTAACACAACTGCACTTCTGGAGGAGTTGCAACTTGGCTTCATTTCAACGTGAAATAAATTCTTTCTGATTCTTCCTTGTTCTGCATCACTGATACAATTCGAATGTTGCCCTTACGAAAAAGTAACATGAAAAAAACAAATTGATTTTTTTCTAAGAGACTAAGCTGACTCCTTCCCCCAGGACAAGTTTTATCTAGCACACCACCTGAGGTGCTAGCTCATGGGGCTCATTTGAAAATATATTAAAACATATAGAAAAAATAAATAAATAAATAGGCAGCCTTTATTTAATTAATTAATTTATTTGGTTTTTTTAGGGTTGCACCCGCAGCATATGGGAATTCCCAGGCTAGGAGTCGAATCGGAGCTGCAAGCAGCCAGCTTGCACCACAGCCACAGCAACACCGGATCCTTAACCCACTGAGCGAGGCCAGGGATTGAACCCGCATACTAGTCAGGTTCGTTAACCATTGAGCCACGATGCGAACTACTTTACTATGTGCTTATTAGGTACACAGCATCGTGGTAAACACTTTATGCATGAAATACAGGCTTAAGAAGAATAAGCAACTTGCTCAAGATCACAGAGTTGGTAGGCGGCAGAGCCTGGCCCTCACCCAGAAAGTCTGACTCCAGAGCGCATATTCAGGCACTCTGCATTTTGATTTAAATAAAAGTCTAACAAATCTCTTTCACAGAAGACAATCATACTTGGGGCAATCTGTTTCTTTGTCTAGCAGCTAATAAACCTGGAATCACGTGAGCCATAATCTCCTTCCTGTGCCCGAGACACTTATGAGGAAACCCTTGTTACTTAACACAGAAGCACGGTAACAACTCCCCTCCATACGAGAGTCCTGCGAATTAAGTGACATGAGGATAAAAGAACGCAAAAAAAAATATCCATTCTAAAACAGAACAAATATAATAAAATATACTGACTAATAAAAATTTGGTTAGACATAATACAGGAAACAAACAAAGGTGAATTAACTAATGATCCAATTGTTATTTTAGGTTTAAGATTTAGAATTCCAGTTTATAAATACTACTTCAGCCGCTACAGAGAATCTTTAATTGCAACTTTATTTTAATTTTTTTGGCTGTGCCCATGGCATACAGAAGTTCCCAGGCCAGGGACTGAACTCGAGCCAGGGATCGAACCCGAGCCACAGCAGTGGCAACACTAGATCCTAAACCTGCTGAGGACTAGCCACCAGGGAACTCCTAATTGCAACTTTTAAATAAAAATATTCTTACCTGTAATTCAAGAGGTATTTCACTGCTTTGAAGCAGAAACTGTATTTTAGCCAGTCTTTTGGAAAATTCTGAAGGTTTTTGTTCATGGACAAGTAACTCTTCCTAAAACACACAATGTTAATGAAAAATATCTTTTTATTTTATACCTTATGTTCTGGTACCCATGACCGCTACTGAAAATATATAGAAGCTGAAAGAGCCTTTGAATTTTCCCTAATTATTTGTCCTTTTGACAGAATTCTGGGAGTTACAAAACTAAGTATCTTCCTGGCTCTAGAAAATGCTATAACTGAATGAAACACTCTACCTACAAGATAAAAGAGAAAGGCTAGGCTTGTGCCACAGCAGAATGTGGGGTCTGCCTAAAGGCATTACATCTCACAGACATATACATAGAAACTGTACTCATAAACACACAAAGCCAACACACACACACACACACACACACACATATATCCCGTGGTGGCAGAATTTGGCCCACAGGCTAGCAGCTTACAATCCTTAACTTCAAATTTTTAAACAATCAGTATCTCAAGACAAATTTAGGGGGTTCTTAGTGATAATTCATTCCACTTAGAAAATCATAATTTTACTTTACAATTGTCCTAATATACCCAGAAAACTCATAAATCTCCACACATTCTGAAAATATTTTCCAAAAGTATAAAAATGGGTGTGTGAATTTAAAAGAGAATAGAATGGCCAAAATTAGAGGAAAAAATGAGATTTGAAGCATTAGACCTGGCATACTATAAAGCCATCAGATATACATATACACATTTTTATATTACATTGAACCAAATATAATTGCCGAGGTTTGACTGTTTTTTGACCTACAAAGAAGAGGTCAAACCGATATGCAAACAAACAAGCCATAGCAAGAATTCTTCTACAGTTAAAAGAGATAACCTTTCTAAATGGCAAAACCTGAGATTACTGTTTTTGAAACTAGCCCTTTTTTTTTAATTTCTTTTTTTAGGGCCACACCCGCGGCATAAGGAGGCTCCCAGGCTAGGGGTTGAATCGGAGCTACAGCTGCCAGCCTACACCACAGCCACAGCAACATAGGATCCAAGCCTTGTCTGCAACCTACACCACAGCTCACGGCCACGCGGGATCCTTAACCCACTGAGCAAGGCCAGGGATCAAACACACAAACTCATGGTTACCATCTGGATTTGATTCCTCTGCGCCACAATGGGAACTCGTAAAACTAGCCTTTTTTTTAGTCTATAAAGATTTTGATACTCAGCCTTGGGCCTTTTCTAGTCTTCTTGAGGGACTTCTTAATTCAGATTATGAAGACTGTCCATTACAATCCAGATCAGGAGTTAAAATCTGAGGGCTGGCACTCTGTTTCCATAAAAGTTTGGGGGGAGCCCAGCTACATTCAAGATTTATGTATTCTCTATGCCTGATTGCTTTCACAATTCAACAACAAAGCTGAGCAGTTGTGACAGTGATCAACAGATTGATCTACAAACCTAAAATATTTACTATCTGGCCCTTCAAGAAAGGTCTTAGTTTGATCACCTGGGAACAGTTATGCATTTTGATGGGACTTCCATTAGGAGCTCTTTTTTTGTTGTTGTCTTTTGTCTGTTTAGTGCCTCATCCACAGCATATGGAGGTTCCCAGGCTAGGGGTTGAATTGGAGATATTAGCTGCCGGCCTACACCACAGTCACAGCAACTCAGGGTTCGGAGTTATGTCTGTGGCCTACACCATAGCTCATGGCAACGCCAGACCCTTAACCCACTGAGCGGAGCCAGGGATCAAACCTACATCCTCATGGATACTAGTCGGGTTCGTTAACAACTGAGCCATGAAGGGAACTCCCCACCAGGAGCTCTTAACCTTAAAACCCCACTGGCAGTCTTTGGACCCTTTGCATAATAGATCCTTTGCATAATATATTAAAAAAAAAACATAAAGTAAATTATGTAGGATTACAAAGGAAAATAATTGTATTAGGCTACAGTTATCAAAGCATTAAAAATAATTTATACTGTAATATATATGTTTCCCTATTATACCTTAAATAACAACAAGATCTAGCAGTGAACCTACTAAATACTAAAAAGCAGTGATAAAGGGAAAAGCTACAATAACCAGATAATGATTTTAAAATATCTACAATTTTCTTGATAACAGTGTCACATATACTGTTCTCCCTACTATGTTTGTTGACTGTATTCATGGTTGAAACAAATACTAACATTTTAAACATGCATGGAAGTAAAGATGGAATGCGGATTTTTCCCATGTAAGGTCATTTTATTATGTGTCTGTGTCATGTGGGGTGTCTGTGAACCCCAGATTAATAATACCTGCTAACATCGTCCTGGATGTCACAAAGGAACAACGGAGACCAGATCTCACTCAAGGGATAATGAAAGAAATACAAGCTTTCTCTGTGATTTCTCTACCCCTCTCCAAGAAAACAGATTTGATATTAAAATGTCAACTGTGTACAAAAAGAGCAAATATTTCATCTCTGTTAAATTACCTTCAGCTTTTCTCTTTCCTCTTCAGTCAACTGATGTAATTCAGTTTTTTGAAGGACCTTTTCACTCCACTCATCAACACCATTTTTTAAGTCAAAAAGTTTGTCCCATAAAGCTAGAGCTCGACCAAGGTTTTCATAGTAATCTTCTGTCTTTTCATTTATCTACCATAATTTAAAAATAAAAATAACACATTTAGTGGTGAAAAGAATAAGAATCACTATTGAAGTCAAACACAACTTTAAAGCTTTAGATTACCTTTAATTGCTAAATGATTTGCTTTACTTATCAACAAAAAAATGTGATTTAACATATCATAGTACTTTCTTCTACAAAAAAAAATCAAAAACGCTTAGCTGACTTGCTGCAGCTTATGTGCCAACTAAAAGCAACAGTCTTCCTAATTTCTAAACCACAAGAAGTAAAAGACACTTTTAAAAACCCAGATCCAAATATAACACAAATTCTTAATCTGCAATTCATAAAAACATCATTACTACTCAACCAAAAATGGACTAAATAAAATTGAATATCTTCCATGGATAGGTAATATGATTAACTAGTTTATTTTAAATAAGTTGAATATGCACTTGTGTATCTGAAAGCATAGAGACCCGTGTGTTGGTAGTACTTAACGCTGGTAAAGTGAAAGACTAAGTCATAAACTTTATATTATTTGAACATTTATTTAATGGCCTCACCCATGGCATATGGAAGTTCCCAGGTCAAGCTGTAGCTACGGCAACGGTGGATCCTTTAACCCACTGCATTGGGCGAGGCCTGAACCTGCGCCTCCACAGCAGCCTGAGCTGCTACAGTTAGATTCTTAACTCCTTGTTCCACAGCAGGAACTCATAACTTTTTTTTTTTTTTGGCCTTTTAGGGCCACACACAAGACATATGGAGGTTCCCAGGCTAGGGATCCAATCAGAGCTACAGCCGCCGGCCTACGCCACTGCCACAGCAACGCTGGATCCTCAACCCACTGAGCGAGGCCAGAGATCGAACCCACAACTTCATGGATCCTAGATGTATTCATTTCCACTGTGCCACGGCAGGAGCTCCCTAAACATTTTTATAATGAGCACTTTTGAATTTTGCAATTAGATAAAAATATTAAAGGTACAAAAGAAAGGATCAATTTAATTGTTATAAAGTAGAATTTCTAGTCAATTAAAATATCACTTACATCAAGCCATCTATCCACAATAATATTAGCCTCTTTCTCAAAAGGAGGCTCTTCAAAGGTTCTCATTTTATTTAGACGAAATTGTAAATTTTTGCAGATCTGGTTAATCTTGTCTACAACCTCTAAATGTTCACTGAATTCTTCCTTGACAACTTCAATCTGTAAAAAGGATGTGAAACATGTTTTGACATACTGACACAGACAAACTGATAAGACTTACCGTTCCGCTTCCTCAGTGAGAAGTTTTTATAATCCTAACCACTCAGTTTGATAATAATCCTACACACAAACTTTTTGTCCCATTCTGAATGATGAAATATTTATAACGGTCTAAAAAAATGATTCTTGTCCATGTGAAATACTGTTCTACAAAAAAAAGCACCTCCAACTCAGTAATATAAAAAAATGACAGTTCTTAGATTCCTCCAATAGGAATCATTTTTGTAACATGGAAGAGCCTAAGTGCTCATCTGAATAAAACAGACAGAAATCTAAAATATCTTTAATATGATTTCTAGTTTAATCTTCCATGATTCTAACTCCAACATCATTTCTAACATGGAAGGTAAAATACTATTTTATCAAAAAGACAATGATCTTAAACCACAAAACAAAATCTGAGTGTTGAGTAACACAGTCTTAATGTTTCCACTCAATTTACTAGTCATACACGAGCATTTTTAATCACTATATGAAATTTGAAAATAGCGAGTTCTCATAGACAAAAGAGTAAAAAGTATACACTTAAAGGGGACTTCCACTTCTGAGAACAGGCAGCAGACATAATTTTCCCTTTTCTTCCCACTAAGTACAATTAAGAACCTCGGACATCATATACAAAACAAACTTAAGGAGACTGAAAAGTGGGGAGTTTGAGGAGGGAGAACTGCTTTGGGCATCGCTCCTAAAGACAGCCTGGCAGTGGGTTCCCTGCATTTTCTTTTTCCCTTGGCTACCCCAGACTGTGTGCTGGAGAAGCCAGAACCTAGTAGTATCAAGAGACACAGACCCCAAAAAGCCCCAAGAAAAGTCTGCTCTTTTCAGCCAAAGAAGGAGAAATAGGACAGCTTAATAACGAGCAACCCCCCACACCCTGCCAACACGATGAAAGGGGAGGTTACATAGGGAGCTTTAAGGAGGAGATAGAAGTGTCAGTGAGAACTGGTGGGGAGACAGAATGCTCACTCCTAACTAGCAGTAACCAAGAGCCTCTATCTCAGGTGCCATGATATTGCCCTTATTTGCAGACAACGTAATTATCTAAGTCAGCGATCCCAAGGAATGCACAAAAACACCCCTAGAACTGATACATAAAATCACAGGATACAAGATAAACACATAAAAATTGACTGCACTTCTCTATACTAACAGTGAATACATGGACAGAAAATTTTCTTGGCTGCACCCACAGCATGCAGAAATTCCTGGGCCAGGGATCAGACCTGAGCCACAGCAGTAACAACACTGGATCCTTAACCCACTAGCCTACCAGGGAACTCCTAAAATTGTAAATATAATACCATTCACAATTACTCAAAAAATTGAATACTTAGGTGTAAATCTAACAAAACATGCACAGGATTTGTATATTGAAAACTACAAAATGCTTATTAAAGAAATCAAAGAAGATTTAAATAAATGCAGAGACAAACTGAGTTCATGGATCAGAAGATTTAACATAGGGGTTCCCGCTGCGGCAAGCAGAAACGAATCCAACTAGGAACCATGAGGTTGTGGGTTCAATCCCTGGCCTCGCTCAGTGGGTTAAGGATCCAGTGTTGTCGTGAGCTGTGGTATAGGTTGCAGACACAGCTCAGATCCTGCACTGCTGTGGCATAGGCTGGTGGCTACAGCTCGGATTTGACCCCTAGCCTGGGAACCTCCATATGCTGCAGGTGT
Organism: Catagonus wagneri; assembly: GCA_004024745.2. NCBI lineage: Eukaryota > Metazoa > Chordata > Mammalia > Artiodactyla > Tayassuidae > Catagonus > Catagonus wagneri. Next base: position 9,573,955 of record PVHT021183526.1, on the reverse strand, counting down.
GGCCTTAAAAAAAGCAAAAAAAAAAAGATTCAACATAGAAAAATGTCAATTCTCCCATAATTGATGTATAGATTTAATGCAATTATTATCAATCCTAGCAATATTTTTTGAGAGACAGACAAGATTATTCTAAAACTTAAATGGAATACCAAAGGAACTGTAATAGCTAAAACATTTGAAAAATAATAAAATGGAAGAATCAGTCCGCTTGATTTTAAAACTTATATAGGTACAGTAATAAAGATTACATCAGTTGGCAGAGGAACAGACACATGGATCAATAGATAAACTGAATCCAGACAAATACACCCAACTGATATTTTTTTTTGCTTTTTTTTAGGGCCACACCCGCAGCATATGGAGATTCCCAGGCTCGGGGTCTAATTGGAGCTGTCGTTGCCGGCCTATGCCAGAGCCACAGCAACGCCAGATCCAAGCCTCGTCTGGAACCTACACCACAGCTCACGGCAACGCCGGATCCTTAACCCACTGAGCAAGGCCAGGGGTCGAACCTGCAACCTCATGGTTCCTAGTCGGATTCGTTAACCACTGCGCCACGACAGGAACTCCCACTCAATTGATTTTTGATAAAGATGATACAGCAACTCCAAAAGGGAAAGACAGCCTTTTCAATACATGGTACTGGAACATCTGGACATTTATAAACAAAAATGTGAACCTTGACCTAAGTCTCATACCTTATACAATAAACTCTAAATGGATGATGGACTTAAATGTTAACTATAACACAATAAAACTTTTAGAAAAAAAGTAGGAGAAAAGCTTCAGGATCTTGTGCTGGGTAAAGAGTTCTTAGACTTTGACACCAAGAGCACAATTCATGAAAGATAAAATCGATAAACTGGACTTTACCAAAATCTAAAATTTTTGATCTACAAAAGACCCCCTTTTTTAAGGAGACGAAAAGACAAGGTAGAGTTTGGTAGAAAATATGTGCAAACCACGTATCTGACAAATGACCAGTGTGCAGAATACATACAGAACTCTCAACAATGAAAAAAAGCAATCTAATTAGAAGATGGGCAAAAGAGATGAAGAGATATTTCACCAAAGATGACATACATATGGCAAATAAGCACAAGAAATGACAACCAATACCATAGCAGTTAGGAAAGTGCCAATTAAAACAACAAAGTGATTCCATGACATACCTATCAGAGTGACTGAAATAAAGGACAGAGATAATAGCTATTGCCGGCAAGTATGTGCAGAAACTGGATCACTCATATATTGCTGGTGGGAATGTAAAAGTGTACAGCCACTCCGGAAAACAGTTTAGCCGTTTCTTTAAAAATGAAATGCAGAATTAACACACAACCCAGCAACTGTACTCCCGGACATTTATTTATCCCTGAGAAATAAAACCTGATACACACACACACACACACACACCTTATACAAATGTTTATAGCAACTTTATTCATAATACCCAAAAACTAGAAACAACCCAAATATCTGGTGGTGACAATTAATCTGTGGTATATCCATGTACCGTGAAACCCTACTCAGCAAGAAAAAGGGACAAATGTACACGAAAACCTGAATAAATCTCCAGAGAATCATACTGAGTGGAAAGAGCCCATCCCAAAGGCTACACACTGTATGATTTCATTCATATAAGATTCCTGAAATGACAAAATTACAGAAATGGAGAACATCTTGGTGGTTGTGAGTGGGTGGTAACAGGAGGGAAGTGGTAGGGCTATAAAATGATAACAAAGAGGTCCTGCGGCGGTGAAAATGTTCTTTCACTTGACTATACGACTGTCAGTAATCTGACTGCAATATGGCACCATAGTTTTATGACATTTTACCTTTGCGAAAACAATAAAGGGTACACAGGATCTCTCTGTATTGTGTCTTACCATTGCATATAAACCTAAAATGATCTCAAAATTAAAAGTTTAATTTAAAAATTAAAATTACCTCAGTGTTTTAAGTGGTAAAAAATAACCAGAGTGCTTTCTATATCTTGACTGGAAACTGACTGATACACGGGCAGAGCTGAGATGCAGACTCAGGTGTTTTTTTTTCTCCTAGTTTGACTCAGGTGTTTTTTTCTCTCTTTGCAATCGGCATAATTAATTTAATTTAATTAAAATACACACACACATATGTATCCTAATTTGTATTACATTCAAAGAACTTTGTTCCTACTTTGACACAAACTACCACTGGTTGAAGAGAAAAGAAAGAGCAGGAGAAAATATTTTAACATTGACAGGAACTGTAGGTTTTGTTTTAAAATGAATGAAAGGGGTAAAATAAAGGAAACCAGATCCCCTCTGACATTTCCCTAACTTTAATAGTCCCCTGACATTCTAGCCTCCTAGGCTTATTTTTGCACTCTGCCTTTCATTAAAGAGAGTGGACATTTGGCACCATATCCTAGATAAACATCCAGGTTTCTATGGTTTTGAAGGACAAAAATTCTCAGTGGTATCAGATTTCAGCCACCGGTGCAAAGCATCATGACAATACATACAACAGAAATGGATTGTTTCTGAAGATGGTACCTGAGTCATCACAAAATTAACTGAGATCTATGTTAACAATCAGTACTAAAATTTGCTTTTTTCAGATAAAAAAATATGAGAAAATAATTAAATACAGGTACACCTCTATATCTTCCATAAAAAATAATATATTATTTTAGCAAATATACAAAGATACCATATTAGATACAAGATTCTCAACATAAGAAAATCCTGGACATTTATCCATTGTTTAAGTGTAATTACAGTTATTCTATTAATTTTTAAAATATTTTTGTTGGTAGATGCAAACTATTACATTTGGAATGGATAAGCAATGAGGTCCTGCTGCACAACGCAAGGCTATAGCCAATCTCTTGGGATAGAACATGATAATATGCTGTATAGGAGAAACTGGCACAACACTGTAAATTAACTATACTTAAAAAAAAAAAAAGAAGTCTTTGATTAGATTTAACTGGACATCTTGAATAGCATCTGAAATGGAAAAAGAGGAGTTCCCATTGTGGCACGGCAGAAACGAATCTGACTAGGAACTATGAGGTTGCAGGTTCGATCCCTGGCCTCATTCAGTGGATTAAGGATCCCGCATTGCCATGAGCTGTGGTGTAGGTCACAGACGCGACTTGGATCCTGCATTGCTATAGCTCTGGCATAGGCTGGCGGCAACAGTTCCAATTGGACCCCTAGCCTGGGAACCTCCATATGCCGCTGGTGCAGCCCTAAAAAATAAATAAAAAGCAAAACAATAAAAAAAATGAAATGGAAAAAGAAAGTAGTACTGCCCCTTTGATTCTGCAAAAATAAAACCAATTTGCCTTAAAAAAAAAAAAAATGATCCTGCCACTTATTGGTTAGCCATACAATGTTGCGAAAGTACTTAACTTCTATTCCTACTTTTATTTCCTCATTTACACAGAAAGCTGCTCATCTGTCCAGCCAAGCCAGGGTGATGATGAATTCCCAGTGGGCCTGGAAGGCAGAACATCGAGCCAAAGAGGACTATTCTCAAGCCTTAAGGTTAATGTGGTTTGTCTTCTTAGGTTTTGGAGTTACTTGGAAGCCACTACCCCTTTCTTCTTTCTTAGTTCTCCCTTTTGGAGAGGCTAATCTATCCCAACACTGTATTTTGAAAGCACAATGTATTTGGTTTCATGGGTTCACAACCAGAGAGTATAAAAAAAAAAAAAAAGGAATAAACAGAAATGTCGATTAAATGGTTAGCAGAGCATAAAGGGAGTTCTCATGCCCTGTGAGCCCCGCAGAGCCCAACAGAGAAGGACTCGGCCCAGGAAAAGCCATGGACTCTTTACCTCCCCCTGCAACTTCCTCTTCCCTTCATAAATGCATTCTCCTTGCACGCGACTCTCAAGAGTTGCAGACCCCAAGTTGCAACTCTTTGTTGATCCCAAATAAATCCCGCTTTGCTGGAGAAACATCTGGAGGTCTATTTTAGGTAAATGAGAAACTTCCCTCAGGATGAACTGCACCTTGAGTTTCAACCGTATCTAATGCAGATGATATTTAGACAAGACTCTGGACTTAGCTGGAGGGAGTTAAGGCTTCTGGGGCTGATAGACTGGAAGGAGCGCACCCTGTATGCGAGAAGGACATGGATACTGAGAGGTCAAGGGCGGAACATAATAAACCATGAGAACTGACTCCAGGACTGCAAGAAATACATGTATGTTTTCTGATAAGCCACCCAGTGTACGGTGTTTGGGGGGATTTGTTTTGTATTGTGTTCAATAGCACCTCAAATGGACAAAGACAATAGCGATAGAGGACCTAATTGTGGCAGAGGTGACCCCTGTCAAGACCTAGATCCATATTCCCATGAGGGAGACACCCTGGAGAGGGGCTAACTGCCGGAAGGAGACAAGTTTTATTATTCAGATAAAGAACTTATCCAGGAAGTACAGCTTATCATCAATGGCTAAGTCCTAGGCACTCTGCTATGTACTTTACGGATGCTACCCCAACCTAGTCAAGAATAGCTTTCCACTGGTAACAGGATCCCACTTAATGGGACAGAGGCAGGATGTCAGGTCTTGGGCTGGCGCAGGGGGAGGGGAGGGGAGGGGGCGGGCACAAACCAAGAACAGCCACAAACCAAGAACAGCCGCAAGCCAAGAGCGATTAGGGATCTGGTCAGTTTACAAGGCAGGGACTCGGGATCTGTGAATAAGGCAGAGCCCTGGATCCTAAAACAAGAGTACCAGGTGGGAAACTGGTACCAGGAGCACAGTGGCAGAGTCACTATATGAATTGGGGCAGAAGGTTGAGGGATCTTGTAAAGCTGATCATGCTGGATACTCTGAGAACCAAGGAGGCCAGTGTTCCTTAAATCTCCTTGGATGAGGGCAGGATCCTCCTAGATCCAGGGGCCACCAAACCCGGAAGCTGCCTCTGTTTCATGGAACGGGTGGGTGGCATCTGAGAGACTCTGACAATATGTCTGCTCACGGCCATGAGGCGTGGTCTCCCCCAGCTACGTCTCAGGGGAAACCAGTTACACAGTCACACACTGTACAACTGGTGTCCAATCAGAGCTCTTTCTGATTGGTCAGGTCCAGGAAACTGTCTGAGAAAGTGGGTTCCAGAGAGGGAGTATTCCTCATCTGTGACATTGATGTAACCCGGAGTGTCACTTTAGCTTCAAGGATAAGAGTTCTGGACAAAAACTGAATTGCCTCTAAGAATCTGATCTGCAGGCATACCTCAGCAACATTGCAGGTTTGGGTCCAGACCCAATAAAGCAGATATCATAATAAAGCAAGTCACATGAATGCTTTGGTTCCCCATAAACATATATAAAAGTTATGTTTATGCTATACTGCAGACTATTAACTTTGTAACAGAATTATGTCTAAAAAAAATGTACATACCTTAATTGAAAAATATTTCATTACTAAAAAACGCTCACCATCATCTGAGCCTTCAAGTCATAATCTTTTTGTTGGTGGAGGGTTTGAGATAATTGTGAGAATGACCAAAATGTGACACAGAGACATGAAGTGAGAAAATGCTATTGGAAAAATGGTACTGATAGACTTGTTCGAAAAAGGCTTACCACAAACTTTCAATTTGTAAAACCACAAGAAAGCAAAGCACAATAAAACAAGGTATGACTGTATATGAATTTCACTGATGTTGCTCTCCACAATTGGTAAGTTCAATAACATTGCTTCTTAACAATTAAGTATATTAAATGGATACTTCATACATGCCTCTGATGTTTTGACAGCATTTTAGCACAGAACACTCATAAAACCGAGAGGAAAAGCAACCTTCTGGTGTATAGTAACTCAGCATCGCAATTCTTTTCTAACCCCTTCTTCCACCACTCAGATTGATGACCACATAAAATCATAGAAAATAATGACATCTAGTGTCCAAAAGTGTTATTCGTCTTAGGCTATGAAGTGACCGGCGAGACTATGAATGAATGAATAAAAACATACTTGTTCCTTTATCCACCAACAGAGAGTGGTTTTTCCTAGGACTTTCTTCCTCTTGAGCCTGCAACAAAGTCTCCAGGTTCTTTTCGGGTGGAAGGTCAGAGCAGAGACCATTCCAGGCTTACAGAGGGAGCAGCAGGAACGACCCTAGATTTCAACAGAACTGCACCACCACTTCCAAAACCCAAAGATGCTCACTGTCCTCTGAGCCTTCAAACAAGCCGGCATCAACATGGGGACTGATTTTTTTTTTTTTTAATCAAGCCTCAGTGATAAACTCAATCAGTTCTTAGGTATCTAGTAAAACAGTATCAACAGTAACTTCTTCCAAACCAAGTTTCAAAAGTGACTCCATTTATAACATCCTCTCTACTGTTGGGCTCGCCAGCAGGGCCACTGATAGAATTTGGACTCACCTCCAATATCCTTTTCTTTAGGTTCTCCTTTCCCATGTAGGAAGCCTGGAGGGAGATAACAGTCTCTTCTTTTTGAATCAAAGTTGTCAAGACACTTTTTAAATTCTGATATTGTTTTAAGAGCTCCAAAACGCTTTCACATTGGTCAAGGCTACGGAGGGGAAAAGAAGCAGAACAGCTAAATGTCTGAAAATAACTAAACCATTCTTTCTCTTTGCAAGTATCCTACAATAATGACTAATGAGTTACAGAAGGATTTTTCTTCTTCTCGTGGTTGATAATACTGTTTCGCCAATTCAACCTAAGAATGATAGATTATTTATCTGATAAATGGATGGCATAAATAATCACCAGATGACTGTTTTTCCCAGGTCAATATTAAAAAGTTACCAGATGTAAGCTCTAGAAAGAAACATAAGATGCATAACCTTAAGAAATCTGTGCCTCAATTTCATCACTAACTGAAGGACACCATGGAAAACAGTGCCTCTTCAGGCATTATTCTTGGAGACTTTTCAACATTCATTAAATATGATTCAATTATGTCTATTTCAACTCATTCTAGATTTAGCCCTTTTTAAAAAAAGGAATGTAGTACAGATAATAGGGCAGTTAGGATCCCTAGTTTCTAGTTATGACTTGGCATGAATTAGTTATGTGACTTGAGGTAAGTTACTTTAGGCTCCTCGGACCTCAGTTCTTTCCTCTGTAAAATGGAAGGATACACTAGGTCTGATAAACAGGCTTCATCTGGACCACTGTACATGTGGGTTCCACTAGGAAGCAGGAGGTGTGCTCAGATGGACTTCTGAGGCGAAAGAAGCAGGGATGGTCAGCAAAGTTAAGGGAAACCACCAAGGAGCGACTTCCAACAACAGGTGCACCACCTGGCCTCAGCGGGAAAGAGGGAAAGTTCCTGAGCCAAAGAGGGTGCCAATAGGAGCTGCCAGAACCACTTGCTGAAAAGGGAAGAGCATAACACCCCAATCCCTCTCTCTCTTCGCACTCTCTCATCTCATCCTAGAAGCTCTCACTTCCTAACCCAGCTGGAACCCTTGGCTCAGGTGCTAGGGTCTGCAGGGGTCAGTCCTCTGTGCCACTCCCACTCCAGGTGGACAGTACAGGAAGAAGGTACGGATGGACACTGGAAGAATCGCCAACCGGGACTGACAGGTAATGGGTGCCACACAGTTAAGAAAACTTTTGAGCCTTGTCCAGGCTCTGCAGGAAGGAGGGCAGTAACTGACTGGCCACATCTGCCATTCAAGCAGAGCAGTGGGGTAGAACAGCATTCCCAACTCCCAAAGATGTCCGCGTCCCAATCCCTGGATGCTGTGAATGAGGTGCCTTACATAACGGAAAGGATTTGGCAGATGTGGTTAAGTTATAAGGGCCATTCCTCTGCATTATCTGAACGGGTGCAATAGAATCACATGGGCTCTTGGAGGAGGGAGGGAGGAGAGTCCGAAGAGCAGGAGACGTGATAACAGAAGCAGAGACGAGAGAAAGCAGAGACGAGAGAGAGAGAGAGAGAGAGAGAGAGGGAGAGAGGGAGAGAGAGAGAGAGGGAGAGAGGGAGAGAGAGACTGGGCTTTGAAGATGCCACACAGGTGGCCTTAAAGATGGAAGAAGGGGGCACAAGCCAAGGTGTGCAGGAGGTGACCTCCTTCTAGAAGACAGAAAAGGCAAGGAAATGGATTCTCTTCTGAAATTGGCAGAAGGCTTATTTCAGCACTTCCAACCTCTAGACCATGGGATAAATTCGTGCTGAGGTTTCAACCACCGCATTCATGATAATTTATTACAGGAGCAACAGAAAGCTAAACAGGTGGGGCAATAATAATCATAAATACACTGTGTATTTGTTGCCTTCTTAGATAACCTCTTACATTCATTTGTCCATCATCCAGGATTTCAGGCCTTGCCCCAGACATTGGCCTGACAGGCTTCCAGGAGGAAACATTCAGGTCCAGGAGAATGTGTTTTCAACACACTAATTCAAAAAGTTAATGGTGCCACAATTTGTCAGATTTGGGAGGACTTTTTTTCCTTACCATTCAGTGACTGAAGATTTTGTATTCTCCCACAACAAAGCTGTGTCTTGGCACTGTTGACTCAGAGCTTTCTCTCTGCCATCCTCGAATTGTGGAAGAGAATTAACCATTTCTTGTAAGTGTTTCTTCTCTTCTTCATATCCATCTAGCTCAGTATCCAGTCTGATTAATGATTTTTTCCTTGATCGTGAAAGAGAAAAGTTTGATCACAAACTATTAGCCAGCTGGATTTGAAATAAATCTGAGATACCTGGGGCAGCATAATAACACTCATTGGTCCTCATGAGGTTTATACCAAAATCACACATTCTATTTTTTTTTTCTTTTTGCCTTTTAGGGCTGCATTCGCGGCATACGGAGATTCCCAGGCTAGGGGGGTGAATAGGAGCTGTAGCTGCTGGACTATGCTGCAGCCACAGCAACACAGGATCCCAGCCGCGTCTGCAACCTACACCACAGCTCAAGGCAAGGCCAGATCCTTAACCCACTGAGCAAGGCCAGGGATGGAACCTGCGTCTTCATGGTTCCATCTACTCAGACTCATCAATTGCTGAGCCACGACGGGAACTCCCAAAATCACACATTCTTATTAAAGAGTTCAAGAGGCTCTGCATTTCTGGAATAATGGTTGATGGTTTTTTTTTAATACATAAAATTTTCTATTTTATTTATTTATTTACTGCATCTGCGGCACAGCAGTGACAATGCCAAACTTTTAACCCGCTGAGCCACCAGGGAACTCCAAATGGCTTAGGCCATACTGGCTTCTTTTACTTTTTTCTGTTTTTTGGCCATGCCTGTGGCATGTGAAAGTTCCTGGACCAGGGACTGAATCCAATACTAGTTGGTATTCTAAATAAAACAAACACAGAAAACCACAGGTAGTAATATTTCTCCATGAAGAACACATTTGTAAAGGGTATGTATTTGCATGTGAGAGAAAAGAGAGAAAGAGTATATGTGTGTATGAATGAAGAAGGAGAAAGGATGACATGGAGAGAAGAAAAGAGCTGACAGAAGAACGCTGCAACTCCTCAGGAAGGGTGGAGGGGCCAAAAAGAAAGAAATGCGAGGAAATCTTGCCTTTCTACCCTGTGTACAAAAACTCCCCTCGTATCCAAGAAGAGTCCTTTGAACTAAGGATTTTAACCTGGACATTAATACTGGTGGGGTTAACTCCTCTGGCTGAGATCTACATTGCTTTTATCGCACACTGTCTCTGCTTCCTGCCTTCCAAGTCTCTCTCGAATCCCACTCCCGGAAGGTTCTCACTCCCTAACACTCCTCCAGGATGCTCATCACAGTCTTCAGTCACCTCCACGGCTAATCCACGTTCCCATCTCAATCTCCGCTGTCCTTCAGGAATCACGTGCCATGGCAGGTCACTTCCTCTGGTTGAAAGGCCTTCTCGGTGGGCCCCAGGACTCTTGATTTCCTCCCTCTGTACTATCCTGACCGATCCTTCTCAACATCTTGGCTGCCTCCCTGACACTGTCCTGACCTCCTAAGATGCAGTGCCCGGGAGTACCCAGCATGCACCTCTTCCCTCGTCTATCTAAATCCCTCCCCTGGCAATCTTATCCACGTCTTGGCTTTAAACAGCATTCTAAACTGCTGGTAACTCTCAAACCAACACCTCGCCCAGACCTCTCTGCTGACTCCTGATGCCACCTATTTTTCAGGCTGACTGATAGCACTACTTGAATGTTCAGTAAATATTTTGCACTTACCACTGCTAAAACTGAGCACTGCTGATCTTTCATTCAGTGCCTGATAAACCTCAGTCTTTGTCATCCTGGTTAATGGTAACTCCAATCATTCTTTTCACCCACGTCCAATGTGTCAACCAACCTTGTGAACTCTACTTTCAAAATATACACAGAATCTTAATACTTTTCGCCACCTCACCACTACCCCGTGCCACTGCCATCTCTCACCTGGATTACTGCTGCAGATCAAACCAGACATTTCGTGTCTTCCCTTCACTCCTACAGTCTACTCTCAACACGTTAGCCTGTTGCAGTGAAAACCAAACCATCTCCCTCTGCTCAGAACCCTCCAGTGACTTTCCACGTCACTTAACAAAAACCCAGAGTCAACACATGGTCCACAAGTCCCTACAGGAGCTAAGCCTCATCTCACTCATTACATCTCTGACCCCCATCAAATCCCTTCCTCTCACTGCTGAACGCTCACCTCCTTGCCTCTCCTCAAATGTGCCAGGCTCAGCGCCACACCTGCCCATGCACCTGCTGCTCCCTCAACCTGAAGGCACTTCCTCCAGATATCACCTGGCTTATCTCTCATCCCATCTTACTCATACATCACCATCATCTCCATTAAACTGTGCCTGATGACCCTATTTGAACTAAAATCCTATCCTCCTTCCTTGCTTAATTTTTCTCCCTAGCCTTTATCAGAATTAAACATACTGAATATCTTTCTCCCCCCAGTGTTAATAAGCTCCGTGAGGGGCAAGAACTTCTTCTTCCTTTTTTTTTGCTTTTTAGGGCCACACCCATGGCATATGGAGGTTCCCAGGCTAGGGTGGAATTGGAGCTACAACTGCTGGCCCCCACCACAGCCACAGCAACACAGGATCTGAGCCTTGCCTGCAAACTACACTACAGCTCACGGCAATGCCAGATCCTTAACCCACTAAGCGAAGCCAGGGATTAAACCCACAACCTCATGGTTACTAGTCAGATTTGTTTCCATTGCGCCACAATGGGAACGCCGGGGCAAGAACTTTGGGCTATTTTGTTAACTGCTAAATTCCCAGTACCTAAAACAGTTCCTCGCTTGTTCTATTAATAACTCAATTAAAATTAAAGCACTTTACTATCTATAAACCTAAAGTTTTCATTTATAAATTAGCAGTTTTTTTTTTTTGTCTTTTTGCCTTTTTTTATGTAGAGCCGCACATGGAGCATATGGAGGTTCCCAGGCTAGGGGTCTAACAGGAGCTGTAGCTGCCGGCCTTCGCCACAGCCACAGCCACACGGGATCCGAGCCGCGTCTGCAACCTACACCACAGCTCATGGCAACGCTGGATCCTTAACCCACTAAGCAAGGCCAGGGATCAAACACGCAACCTCATGGTTCCTAGTCGGATTCATTAACAACTGAGCCACGAAGGGAACTCCAATTAGTAGTTATTTATTACTAATTATTTATAAATCTATAGTAAATGTATTAACAATGAAATTAATCATGAAGTTAATTAAATTAGTTCCTCAACTCACTAAGAATTGGAGTGCTATAGAAATGGAAATTCCACTGAGATAGAGGGCTCAAGGAAATTTCAGAGGGAAGAGCTTAATCTGCTAAAGAGCACTAAGCCTGAGGGATTAGAGGAGGGTAGAAGAGACAGAGAGCGGGAGAGATTTGGAAGGGGGACAGAAGCACCACAAAAGTAACTCTTGCCAACATTTTCATGTCCAGGACCTGGAGGCTGACTCTGAATGCCAGAATTCAAATAGTAGCACTCTTTTTTTTTTTTTGTCTTTTTTTGTCTTTTCTAGGGCCGCTCCCGTGGCATATGGAGGTTCCCAGGCTAGGGGTCTAACAGGAGCTGTAGCTGCTGGCCTTTGCCACAGCAGCAACGCAGGATCTGAGCTGCGTCTGCAACCTACACCACAGCTCATGGCAACGCCAGATCCTTAACCCACTGAGCAAGGCCAGGAATCGAACCCGCAACCTCATGGTTTCTAGTTGGATTAGTTAACCACTGAGCCACGATGGGAACTCCAAATAGTAGCACTCTTAAAGCAACTAGAGAAAAAGGAACAACCAAAACCCAAAGTCAGTAGAAGAAAGAAATCATAAAGATCGGAGCAGAAATAAATGAGACAGAGACAAAGAAAACAATAGAAAAGATCAATAAAACTAAAAGCTGGTTCTTTGAAAAGGTAAGTAAAATTGATGAACCTTTAGCCAGACCCATCGAGAAAAAAATGGAGATGGCTCAAATCAAGAAAATTAGAAATGGAGTTCCCTTTGTGGCTCAGTGGTTAACGAATCCGACTAAGAACCATGAGGTTGCGGGTTCGATCCCTGGCCTTGCTCAGTGGGTTAAGGATCCGGCGTTGCCGTGAGCTGTGGTGTAGGTTGCAGACGCGGCTCGGATCCCGCGTTGCTGTGGCTGTGGTGAAGGCTGGCAGCTACAGCTCCTGTTAGACCCCTAGCCTGGGAACCTCCATATGCCGCGCGTGCGGCTCTACATAAAGGCAAAAAGAAAAAAAAAAAAAAAAAAAAGAAAGAAAATTAGAAATGAAAAAGAAGTTACAACCAACACCACAAAAATACAAAGGATCATAAGAGACTACTATAAGCAACTATATGTCAATAAAATAGACAACCTAGGATTGGATTAAGATGGCGGAATAGAAGGACTG
>PVHT021183526.1:9517390-9554376 GCA_004024745.2 Catagonus wagneri | reverse complement strand
TATGATCTATCGATCCCGTTCCTGGGCACATATCTGGAGAAAACCATAATCTGAAAAGATACATGCACCCCAATGTTCATAGCAGCATTATTTACAATAGCCAAAACATGGAAGCAAGTCAAACATCCATCAACAGATGAATAAAGATGTGATACACACACACATACACACACACACACACACAGAAATATTACTCAGCCATAAAAAAGTATGAAATAACGCCATGTGCAGCAACATATATGGATCTAGAGCTATCATACTGAGTGCAGTAAGCCAGACAAAGACAAATATCATGATATCACTTATATGTGGAATCTAAAAAAAAAGATACTAATCAACTTATTAACACAACAGAAATAGACCCACAGACATAGAAAACAAACTCACGGTCTCCAAAGGGTAAAGGGGGGGGATAAATTATGAGGGTAGGATTAATGCATATACACTACTACATATAAAATACACAACCAAAAAGGAACTACTATACTACAGCACAGAAAAATATACTCAATATTTTATAATACCCTATAAGAGAAGAGAAACTGAAAAAGTATATATTATATACGTATATAATATATATATATAACTGAATTACTGTGCTGTATACCTGAAACTAACACAACATTGTACACGAACTTGTACTTCAATAAAAAATAAAATATTAATACTCATATAGATGGCTGCCAACTTCAGTTTCCTGAAATTCTACTAAGTCTCCAGAATCAACACCAACCTTAGTTTACCTCTTAAACCCCCATCTTCCCACTCGGTCTCCATTCTAATCCTGCTGGGAGGAGGGGAGGGGACCAAATAAGTAAGGAAAAGTAGGGACAAAGGTGTGGCATGTGCATCTCCCACCACCAGTTCTTCCTCCATCAAGAGAACCTCATAATAAATATACAGCAGGAATTCCTGTGGTGGCTTAGTAGTAACAAACCCAACTAGTATCCATGAGGATACAGGTTCAACCCCTGGCCTCCCTCTTTTAACCCCTGGTTAAAAGAGCCAGCATTGCTGTGAGCTGTGGTGTAGGTAGCAGAGACGATTCAGATTTGGCATTGCTGTGGCAGGGGTGAAGGCCATTAGCTGAAGCTCTGATTGGACCCCTAGTTTGGGAATTCCCATATGCTGTGAGTGTGGCCCTAAAAAAATTTAAATAAATAAATAAATAAATACACACACAGCAGTAAAGGGACATCAAAGGAACTCGTGGACTTTATACATATCTTATTTCAATCTTCTTCTGTCCACAAGAATGAAAACTTCAAAGAAAAAATTATATAACACTTTGTAAAGGCATAATATTAACAAAAAAGGAAGCTTGTTGTTTGAAAAGTCTACAAAAAAGAATGCTGAACCCTGAATAAAGTGGGATAGAACTGAAGTAGAAAGATGTAGGAAACATTTGTTTTCCCTAATAGCCACTTGGGGGGAAAAAAAACAGAAAATATCATCTTGCATGGAAATGCACAAAAAAGATACCTACCGCTGTTTTACAGCTGGGACAGTTGGATCCTTCAGTCCAATTTTACTGATTTGACTGTGCACATCTTGGATATTTTTCAGGAGTTCATTGTTTTTGAAAATGCAAGTCTCTAGTAATTTTTCCTCTTCAGTGAGTTTCTCCTGTCTGACAGAGCCTCGTGTCTTAGATGAGTTTTTAGACAAAACATCCAGGATTTTTTCACAGGAGGTATTTTCATCCCTTTCAGCATCTCTAATGCTTATACCAAGCATCTTCAAACGTATATCCAAATGTCTGGCCTTGTCTTTCATCCAGTGAATTTCTCCCTCTATACTTTCCACTGTCGAAGTATTTTCTGGTACCACCTGTGAATCTGGAGCTGAAAGGTCCATAAAGGGCTCACCAGAGAGTTCATCTGCTCTCAGAGAAGCTAAAAAATCTTCCAGAGCTCTGAGGGCATCTTCACTCCTCTGGACTCTGTGGTCCATTTCTTCGAGTTGTGTTCTGTGTTTCAGGATAATATTCTGTGCTGCACGTGAGTCCAGTGGGTGTAATTCCTTTAATGCAAAGTTACCCAGCTGTTCCAAATTATTACATATTTCAATCTGTTCTGCTATGGAATCTTGGATATTCTAAAATAATGGAATGAAAAACTGAAAAGACTGAGGCAGAAGAAAGACCACACAGCAGAAACTAACTTCAAATTACGTCACTGGATTTGATCTAGAAAACTGCTTCTCAGTTTAACCAAGGCCAACAGTTTCGACAGAAGTAACATTTTAATTACACATTAGATGGCCCGGCTGTTTCATCATCTGACACCTGTCCTGATATTTCAATCCCCAAATGAAGAGAGGTATATAAATCTACTGCTTCAATGAAAATATTATACATTGAACTGTTGAGATATCCGTTTATAATATGAAAAATAAAACTTACATATTTTTTCTTTAAGATGGGATTTGGAATAAGTAAACTGCAGAACAGAACAATGTAAGCATATGAGTCTAGTAGGGATATTAAGGATTTCAGTCATTGGAGAAGGGAAGCATCCATAAGCAAGCCTTCCTTTTGAATTCAAAGAAAATAGCCCATAATTTACTCCATGGTACCTACTTCCCAACTGACAAAGAATTAGAGAGTTGTAAAGACCTTCCTGCTATGGTTCATATTCATAAATACTATTGATATATAATTAAAACTCCATAAACATGTATAAAGGTCTGAAGAACTGATTTGTCCATAAACACACTGAGATTTTATATTTACCCTCAGGTTCTGATAAATGTCATCAGCATCAGTGAAGTGAAAGTCCTGAATGGCCACTTCATGGAGGAGCACGTCTGAGCCACAGAGAAGAACTGATTTCCTCTCCACAGGTGACACAACCTGCAGTGCAGCTTCCAAAGACTCCATTCTGGGTGAGAAAAAAATCAGATATGAAGGGAAAACATAGCAGAAAGATATCATATAAAATAGAGTAATGCCTTTATTTAACCCAGAACAGAAAATAATTATGTGATAAAAATACATACAATGACATGTACAGATCATCACATGAAACCCCAAACCCAGCGATCCACAAGGGCAAAGAATGAGGGTTTGCTCCATCCAAGTACTCTTGAGAGTCGAATTGACACTGCACTGAAGGAAAACCTGCTATAACACATACTAAGCCCTTTCCCCTCTTTAGAAATACAGAATACTGAATGTAATTGAACTTTGCCTTGATGACAAAGAAAGCTCATTATGAATACTAATTATTTTATTAGTGGAAATATAACAGGGTTCAAGAGTAGGCCAATAATAAGCTGAAATGCATGACCTTGGATAAATACCATATAGACACTGAGCTTCAGTTTCCCCCTAGGTAATGGGGATATGTGCTGGGGATACACAACCTATGTAAAAGGATAGCACGGTACTTCTCATTTTAGAAGGGAGAAGATCAAGGCCCAGGGGAGGTAAGTGAGGTGCCCAGACTGGGGCTCAAGGGGAGACAGTGGGAAGAGCACAGCCTTCAGAACGCAACAGACTTTTAAGTTCCTCTTAAGTCTCTGGCCAGTGGTGTGGCTTGATTGTGTAATTTAACCTCTCTCAGTGGCGGTTCCTAATCATCAAAATGGTAATCATAATGGTAGCTTCCCTTACGGTTATCACGACATCTAAATAAAATAACATACTTACTATGGTACAAGCCTCTCTTAAAATAGCATTAAAAAGTTGGTAATTTTTGGAGTTCCCATTGTGGCTCAGTGGATTAAGAACCTAACTAGTACCCACAAAGATGCAGGTTTGATCCCTGGCCACACTCAGGGGGTTAAGGATCCGGGGTTGCTGTGGCTGCAGCATAGGTTATAGATGCGGCTCCAATTCAACCCTTACCCTGGGGACTTCCATATGCCACAGGTATGGCCCTAAAAAGAAAAGAAAAAAGAATTTTGGTAAATTTAGTAAACTCATGGTGAATAGATCCCAGAATTATACCTGGTATTAAGAGTCATTTGGAACTCTCTTTCTTTTCCCTTTAACTCGTCTCTTGCCTTAACTACAAAAGGCTTCTTCATGTCACTCTCAAGCTCTTCTAACTTCAGTGAAGTGATTTCAAATTCTTTCCAGCAGGCATCAGTTTCATTCTTTAAGACCTGGATGAAACATAAATTAATTTATCAATAAATGGGTTAGCAGGCATAACTTCTATTCCTACAAAACGAGATGTTCACAATGGTGGGCACAAAGTTTCACGTGAAAATACATTTGAAAAGATACTTTGCAACTAACTACAAGTATACTACCCTACCCTTCAGAGAACAATGATATGAACTGAGGATCCATTCAGCGAAGTCAAGAAATCAATATGTCTTTCAAAGGAATCCAAACTCCCTTCCCTGAAGTTATATACACAGAAAACAATTCAGAAAGACACATAACAAATGTAAGGACAGATACTCTATTAGATATGCTATTTCCTCCGGATAATAAATCTTTGTTTCTCCCTAAACTAAAAGAAAATACGCCAAAATCATTTCTAGCAAATGAGAAGTGAATAAAATTAATTTCTGATTTATAATTAAACATCTAAAATTCTATACTATTCCAACTCCTTATCTTGGTTCTTTTATTTTACAAAAGGCACTACTACAGAATCTGAGTGCTCATCAAAATGATTTGTCCTTCACTTTCCCTAAGGATTAGTATAGCTTTTCTAACAAACTCATTATTCAGTCACAAGAATAAGGTTTCAAGACAGATTCTGTTTTTGTTTTTTTGGTTTTTCTTTTTTGCTTTTTAGGGACACACCTGTGGCATATGGAAGGCATATGGAAGGTCTAATCGGAGCTGTAGCCACCAGCCTACGCCAGAACCACAGCACTCCAGATCCAAGTCGCGTCTGTGACCCACACCACAGCTCACAGCAACGCCAGATCACTAACCCACTGAGTAATGCCAGCGATTGAACCTGCAAGCTCATGGTTCCTAGTTGGATTCGTTAACCGCTGCGCCACGAGGGGAACTCCTCAAGACAGATTCTTAATTGTGATGGCAATGTGCTAAATCCACCTCTTGAAGAACATTGCTTTTAACCCATGAATTTTGCTTATTCAGATGGAAAACAGAGGGGAGCCATTTGGTAGAGTGTGACTCAGGAAACGGCAACATAAAAGAAGGATAACTAGAAAAGTAGAGAGGACACTGAACCACCCATGTCCTTTTCTCCACCACACGGGCTCTCAGTGAGGGTTTATTCTAATGTACGTCCAAGCACACAAGAGTGTTGCACAGCAATGCACAGATTATCTTCAAAATAAGGAAGATATTCATTTGTAGAATTTGCAATTGGTGTACCCACCTCTACATGGTTTTTCTGCAGCTTCCTCTGATGGCTCTCCACAAGTTCATCCATCACTTACAGTAAAAACTCCCTCCACTAAATGCCCCCTTCTTATCCCAACATCAGACAGACAAGGTAACAATTTGGTCAAGATGACAGATGACTGAATCAAATATTCAGAGTTGCTGATTTTTCACGTATTGTTAATTTTGGAGCAAATCAGCTGTGCTGGTTGAAATCTCTTCAAACACATTGTTTCAATCAATTCATCTGAAGCCTTCATCCCTACCCCAAACACAATCCAAAATTCTGCAAGCCACAATATGTAGAGTATCAAATTACAGCATGAGCAATAAAGTGAGGCCCCAAACCAAACTCCTTCCTTCCAGGACTGGGTGACAATAGAAATGCACCCCAACAAGGAGAGTTCCTCAAAAATATCTGGCATATGAGACCTCAACCCAAATGATAAAGCCTATACTTACAGGCGCATTATGTTCTAATAAAAGATAAAACTCCTCTAGTAATATTTTCAGGATTTACCTGTAGATCTGTCAGTTTATCCTGTAGACAAACACTACTCTTTTCCTCGTCACTGGAGAAATCGGAAGTAATCCTGACAGTGTTGTTTTGGAGGTGTAGTTCAAGAGTTTCTCTCTGTGCATCATACCTGGGAAGAAATTAAATGCAACGTTCCATAATTTTAAAAATAAGACCAAAAAATTCTTTCATATTACTGTCAACTGTCTGTGAGAAAACCCCAGAGAATTTCTGTTTAAGTAACCAAACCACATGCAAAAATTACAACTAAAGAAAAACAAAAACTTATTAAAGCATAACATGTTGCATTGATGAAAGATTTTTGCTGGATTTTCTAGTTATTTAATAAAAGAGTTTACCTCAAAAAAAATAAAATAAGAGTTTACCTCTCTAGTATACTATTTATAGATGCACTGTGATCTTTTTCGTATGTCTCCGTAACACTTTCCTCCTGTTGAGGCTTTAAGATGGATTCCGGACTAAAATTCTTAATCGATTCCATTGCCTAGGCAAATACGCAAAAGAGTAAATATCTTAAATACACTTCATTATTTGGAAAAAATAAACATTTTGCGATACAAAGGGGTATCATTAAATCTTTATTCCCCAAACCAGGAGATAATACAATTTATCCAAGGTTTCTCAGCTCTTCCCATAGGACAGATGAGATTTACTAGCTGAGTCTCACCTTCTAATTGGTAAAAGAGTTCCCGCAGCCCCTAAGGGCTGTTCCTGCCTACGACCACACTGCCATGGTCAAAGGCAGACAGAAGCCTGGCAGGCAGAAGCCAACCTCCGAAAACAAGCACACCTCGTTCCTTCCCCACTCCTTCTGGGCTGTAATATCCAGCAAATTCCCACTTACCTGGAATTCAAGAATTTAGAAAATCCAATTCCCAAGGAAAGTAAAAGACATTATAATGAGAAAAAGTCAAATGACAAGGGAACAAGTTCGTCTCAGTTAAGCTGAAGCATCTGTGCAAATTACGCTCAGGCTCTTGTGCCCCCAATAGTAACGAGCACAGAGAGCGTGTATTCATAATGGTTCAAAACCGTCTCTCTTGCAAAGAACCGTTTGTATCCTCGGGGGAAGATTAAGTTAGGCTCGCCAGAGCTTTGATTTGTTGTATTCTAATTCTATGAAAAGCAATATTCCTTTCATTACTTAAGTGGGAACTCTCAGCTGATGGAAATAATCAGATAATTAAAACCAACACTCGGTGAGAAGTGGATTATGGTACACTTGGCTTTTTTTCATTGGGTTTACTTCTAAAATAACATTCTTCACATTTAGCACCTTTTTGGCCGATGGCTGATTGTCTGATTTTGCAGACGGCGCCTCACTGAGGGCCTGCCTCCCTCCATTCTCGGATGTGTCCGTAGTCCCCCTAAGAAGGAAATCACAATTGCATGTTAAAATACAGGGAGAAAAACGAAGCCTGAAAGAGAAGGAATAATCCTCAGTGAATAATCAGTGACATCTCATTTTGCAAGAGGCTTTCTCTCTCTCTTTTCTCCCTGATGCGTGGCATGGCCGTTCTCACGAGGCACTAACTTGTTTCTCACTGTGCCTCCCGCCGTAGGCTGCAGTGCCGTCTGGATCTCGGAAGCGCATCTCCGCAGCCTTTCTATCTTTTGTTCATAATCTCTGAGTGCTCTCCTCACTTCCTGTTGACTCTTCTGTGAAGTCAGCTCCTCACACAGCTCCCGCAGGACCTCCATGTGGCGATCAAGCTGGTACAGGCTGCCTTCCTCAGAGAAGCAGGCCTGATGGGGGAAATCACGCAGGAAATGAGTTTCAGAGGAGCTGACATGATTAGTCCACGAGGATTAGAAACTAACAGATGTGTGCGCCTTTAGCAACACAGTTCTTTTACAAGCCTGGCCACTGTGTGGGAGTGGGCCTGGGAAACAAAGACAAGGCAGCCGGCCCTACAGGGATTCCTCACACCCCAGTGATGGAGGAAAGGAAACTGCAACACTCACCCCTAAAGGTGCCTCTTTGACATGAAAATTATTTTGAGCTGAAGGAGAAGAGAAGACTCCCCATTTTCCGCCTAAGGGCAGGATATAAAGCTCCTTTTACTAGAGACAGAATCTTTTTATTTTTATGGCCGCACCTGCAGCATATGAAGTTCCCAGGGTAGGGGTTGAATTGGAGCTGCAGCTGCGACCTACACCGCAGCCACAGCAAAGACAGATCCTTAACTCACCGAGTGGGGCCAGGGATTGAACCCACATTCTCATGGATACTAGTTGGATTCTTAACCCCCTGAGCCACAATGGGAACTACTGGAGACAGAATCTTATCAGCCCAAAGATAAGACCAAAGGGATCTACAAACAAACCCTGTTACACTAACCCTTCTCTTCCCTAGTTAACCTCTTCACCATTTGCTACTCTGAGCCTAAACTCACCTGTCTCAATTCTTCTCAAACGTGTTGTTTCTTTGTCTAAAAGGTATAAAAGATTCCTGTTCTGGTCACTTCTTTGGGTCTTCATGCTCTTGCGAAGGCTCCCACGTGCATATAAAAATTCAACAAAATCTGGGAGTTCCCGTCGTGGGTCAGTGGTTAATGAATTCAACTAGGAACCATGAGGTTGTGGGTTCGATCCCTGGCCTTGCTCAGTGGGTTAAGGATCCGGCGTGGCCGTGAGCTGTGGTGTAGGTCGCAGACGCGGCTCAGATCCTGCGTTGCTGTGGCTGTGGCGAAGGCCGGCGGCTACAGCTCCTGTTAGACCCCTAGCCTGGGAACCTCCATATGCCGTGGGTGCGGCCCTAGAGAAGGCAAAAAGACAAAAAAAAAAAAATTCAATAAAATCTGTATGCTTTTCTCCTGTGAATCAGTTGGTTCAATTTTCAGACCTAGCTAGGGATCTGAAAGGATCAAAGAAAAATTTTTCCTCTCCCACAACAGTCACATAAATAACGAGCCTACAGTGTGGGAAGCAGGCTCAGGCAAAGCCTCCTTCACACGAGGGGACCGTCTGAGCCAGAGGCAGAAAGAACAAGGACAAGTCCTCCAAGTAAAGAGGGAGTGAGGTCATCCCTAGAACAGAAGGGGAGGCCAAGAGACAAAAAGTTCCAGGTGTTCTTTTTTTCTTTTTCTTCTCTTTTTTTCTTTTTATAACCACACCCATGGTACATGGAAGTTCGAGAGCTAGGGGTTGAATCGGAGCTATAGCTGCCAGCCTAAGCCACAGCCATGGCAACACAGGAGCCTTAATCCACTGAGCAAGGCCAGGGATCAAACCTGCATCCTCCTAGATACCACTGGTCAAGCCACAATGGAAGCTCCCTGATGTTCTGAAAGGACACTAGTCCAGTGTGGCTGGAGGGCACAGCACAGAAGAGGCACCAAAGGCACATCCTGGGGTCAAACTGGGAGGGATCTCCGTGGCCTCCTGAGGAATTTGGAGATGTTCTGGGAGTGACAGTGATTCAAAGGGATCACTCTGGTGACAGGACTGGAAGATGGTACAACCATCACCACACTGAGGAAGTCACTCCAGGCTAAGGAAAAGGAAAAGAAGCAGCTCTTCTGAAGGGAGACATCTGGGACCCAGCAAGCGACTCCACTAAGGCTGAGTGAGAAGGGACAGGGAACAGGGCAGCTCTGAGACAGCACTGCCTTCGACGACCAGGATACATTAAGAGGAAGAAAAGTTCAAGAGGAGATATTATCTTGGACATGCTGAATCTGACATCTCTGAAGAACACAGGTGATTTCTTCTACTTGGGTAGAAACAGAACCTGGGGCTCAGAGGAAAGGACACAACTGGAGATAAAGAATTTGGTGCTACCATTGTAGGGAGGGCAGTTAAAAAAAAACCCAAAGTGGGAGTTCCCGTCGTGGCTCAGTGGTTAATGAATCCGACTAGGAACCATGAGGTTGGGGGTTCGATCCCTGGCCTCGCTCAGTGGATTAAGGATCTGGTGTTGCCGTGAGCCGTGGTGTAGGTTGCAGACACAGCTCGGATCCCGTGTTGCTGTGGCTGTGGCAAAGGCCGGCGGCTACAGTTCCGATTAGACCCCTAGCCTGGGAACCTCCATATGCCACGGGTGCGACTCTAGATAAAAAGGCAAAAAGACAAAAAAAAAAAAAACCAAAGTGCATAAAATTGCCGGGAGCAAGCATGAAATTAGCCAAAAACGGAGACCCTCCCCAAAACTAAAACATGAGGATAACACAATAAAAAAGGAAAACTTATGAAGGACACTAATAAGAAGGTGCACCCTCCCCCCCAAAAAATAATGAAATAAAAAAAAGCAAGAGAGTGACATTGAGAGAGCCACAGCAGTAGAAGTCTTAAAAGAAAAGACAGATCAGTACTGTCAAATACCAGAAGTCATCAAACAGGATAAGGACCAAAAAGAGACCGTTAGATCTGCCTGGCTGGTTTATATCCTAATTTGCGATCTTCTTCAAAAGCTGTGCTTTTGAGGACACTGTGTTCTCGCAGAAGCACCTATGGGAACCTGGGCAGCGGATGACACATTTGTAGCCAGTATCTCGAGGACAGAGCCACTGAGATACAGGAAGGGAAGTCATGAAATAGTAACTCAATTTCTCACTTCAAAAAGCAAGAAAGCACAGGCTCCAGGGGGACCTTGAACTGCATAAGGGATAATCTCCGGGTTGAAGTAATTTCCAGAGCAGATTTAATCCTAGCCAAGGACACACTAAACCGTTTAAGATAAACCCCAAAATGATGACAAAATTTGAATGGAAACAGGTTGCTTACCTCATGTTCCTTGATGAGACCCTTGGTCCTTCCTCTGCGAATTAGTTTCTTTTCTTTATTGATTTGTTTTTCAAGTTTCGCAATATTGTCACTAAGTTTTCCTTTTTCAATGTCTATTTTTAGTTGTTGAATATACAGAGACATTTCATGATGAAGAGACTATAAAAAAAATCGACATATTAACCTTGGGAACAGGATATACTGGAAAGATTTCCATTAGAAATGCAAAAATGTCTGTGGTAACAAAGGATAGAAATGGAGCTTATGTGAAATTCTGATGCATCCTTGCATCTTTTGGGAGCATGTTTTAAAAGATACCAGACACATTAACATATTGAAGTTCCCGTCATGGCTCAGTGGAAACAAATCTGACTAGCATCCAAGAGGATGCAGGTTTGACCCCTGGCCTTGCTCAGTAGATTAAGGATCCAGCATTGCGGTGAGCTGTGAGAGAGGTTGCAGACTCGGCTCGGATCTGGCATTGCTGTGGCTGTGGTGTAGGCCAGCAGCTATAGCCCGGATATGACACATAGCCTGGGAACCTCCATATGCCACAGGTGCAGCAATAAAAAGATTAAAAAAAAAGAAGACATAAATATATTTTTTTCTAATAATTAAAAATGTGCTTAAACTGTGAGATACACAGTCTGCTAGAATTAAAAAACAAGCTGCAGACTGGGAGAAAATATATACAAAACACATATCTGAGCTTACAAAGAAATAACAGGTAACTAGGATGTGTATCCTACAGAGGATTCCAGAACAGATGAGAAAGGACATTAGAGGAAAACTGTGGAAATGTGAATAAAGTATAAACTTTAGTTAATAACGTATCAATATTAGTCCTTTGTGACAAACGTACTACATGAATGTAAGATGCTAATAACATGGGAAACTGGGCATGGGTACACTAGAACCTTCTGTATTACCTCTGTAATAATTTTGTAAATCTCATAAAATTCTAAAAACTGTTCTAAAATTAAAAGGTTTTTTTTGTTGTTTTGTTTTGTTTTTTGTCTTTTTAGGGGTCGTACCCATCGCATATGGAAACTCCCAGGCTAGGGGTCGAATGGGAGCTGTAGCCACCGGCCTTGGCCACAGCCACAGCAACACTGGATCCAAGCCATGTCTGCAACCTACACCACAGCTCACAGCAATGCTGGATCCTTAACCCACACAGGGATCAACCTGAATCCTCATGGTTACTAGTCAGATTCGCTTCCGCTGAGCCACAACAGGAACTCCTAAAAGTTTATTTTTAAAACGTATTTTAAGAAGGCCTTTAAGGGTAGCTATTCAATTACATTACCTTATTCCCTCTCTCTCTGTCTCTCCATATGTTTACACGCGCACACACACACACATTAATACCATATAGCATCTACTAAACACAATCTCTCCGGCAAGTGCTTCATATAAACGCTTGCAACAATCTTGCCACATAAGCGGGGTTATTCCCATCTATCAGTGAAGCTCCGAGGAGTTACTCAACTTGCCCCAAGTCAGAGCTGCTGGATCCAGGTCTGTCTGCCACCAGAGCCTGTACCTTTTCTATGAAACTGCATATGTATATGCGTGGGTCAATAGGTTGCCCCAGTCAGAACCCAACCAGGAAATCAGAAAACACTAAATATTTATCTCAGAGGGAAATGAATGCAGGGAACTGATTAAGAGATAAAAGCCAAAGATGGGACGGTAAGGTGACCCAGACACTAGTGTGGGCACAAAGCCCAGGGGGCTTCACAAAGCGCAGGAGGGTCACCCACCAGAAGCTGGATCCATGGAACCTGCTGCCGGGGCAGACACAGCTGCTAGATACACTGTGCAAGAAAAAGAAGGAAAGACAGCCTTGACTCTCCTTTTTAACCTTCCAGTCACCCTCTAGTCTCCGTAAGCTGTTAGCTGAATGCAGACAGAAGCCCACTGATGTGGGCCGTGAGAACCACGGCCTCCAGAGGTGAGCCCTCTCCTCTGTGACACGAGACACACAGGGGATTGCCCAGGCTGACTCTGACCACAAACAGGTCCAGGGCCAGATCTAGAAGCATAAGCCCCAGACACACAAGCACTCTCTTACCTCCCACTTGGCACAGACATCTCTGCTCTTTTCTTCCAAAGACAGCTTTACATCATCAGCTACTTTGTTTTTCAGTTCTTCAACAGCTTTCAAATACTTGGTCAGACTTTTAGTATTAAAAATTATTAGTGCTTCCTAAAAAAAAAAAAAAAATGCAAATAAGGGCATGTGAAAGCCTCATTCTTCCACCAAGTCCTCAAAAGTACATTAACAGGTAGAACCAGTAAAGGACGTCAAAAAGATTCAGGGGAGACTTCTCTTTGTAAATTAAGGGTGATGTCCCTTTTGTATCCTTGAATTCTTTTGAAAAGAATTGCAAAATATTTGTTATTCGAATGCAGTTACACATTTGAGGCCAGGATAAAGACTGCCTTAAAGTTATGCAAAATGATTTTTGTTACCGCTTTATTAAATAATGTAGAGGCTTATTTGAGCTTATTATTACAAGCCACTGGCAAAGCTTCCTCTCAAGTTCTGAAGTACTAGCAGATGACCACACTGTATAAGTAATACAATATGAAGACTACGCTGGCTTGTATAAGAGATCAGTGTTGCAGTAAAATACAATTTATAGTAGGCTTAACGCGGCAAATATTTAACATTGTTCATACGCATTTTATGCTGCCAGGAGGCAACATCCCCTTAACATCGACTTCAAAGTTTTGCCCAGGACCGACCAGAGTGGCTGTCCCATCCCAGGAAGAAGCAGCCACAGTCAGACACAGGGTCTGCTTTCCCAGGAGTGTGTCCGCTCCTTACTTCACACTTAACCTACTTCAAGAATATCACCTGGTGATACACTATAAAAGCAGAGACCTGGCTTTAGTAACTGTCAAACGACAGAACAAAAAATAGTTTGGGGCCTGTGATGTGGCAAATAATCTATAGGAGATGAGACAATGCAAGTAATTCTGGGGGAGAAGGCAGTTAAGCAGGGTGGGGATTCATTCATATACTTATTATATATGTATTATGTGTAATTTTACTTATTACATGTTATTCATTCATATACTTATTCATCTGTATTATATGTAATATTACTTATCACATATTATTATTCATTCATATACTTATTACATATGCATTATGGGTCTCCTGCAGAAAAGGTACAGTTTGAGCCCCAGGGACCTCCTCAAAGCCTTGGTGAGGACTGCAAGGTTGATGGCCAGGGAAGACAGGCTGGCCCCTGTCAGGCAGGGGTCTAACCAAGTCTAGAGCCCCAGGGCTCTGGGCCAGCCTGCAGCAGGGCAGGGATTCTGCTGCTGCTCTGAAAATGGTCTACTGCACTAAGTGACAGAGACAAAAAGGGGGCATCCCTGGCCTCATACCCCAAAATGAAGATGGACGGGGAGAGGAAAATGGTGCAAGAATTGACACCATAACTCTTCTCTCCAGAAGAGAAGGGGCTGGAGCCTCTGATTTTCCTTTTCCTTCCCTCTTTCCTGATTTTCCTTTTCTTTCCCTCTTTCCTGGGCTGAATATATCTGTCCCTTTTTTCCTTTTTTTTAAGAGCCGCACCTGCAGCATGTGGAGGTTCCCAGGCTAGGGGTTCTAATCAGAGCTGCAGCTGCCAGCCTACGCCAGAGCCACAGCAACGCTGGATCCAAGCCGCGTCTGCGACCTACACCACAGCTCACGGCAACGCTGGATCCCTAACCCACTGAGAAAGGCCAGGGATCGAACCCGCAACCTCATGGTTCCTAGTCGGATTCGTTAACCACTGTGCCACTACGGGAACCCATATCTGTCCTCTTGAAATCCAGCCTAGTGATTATTTAAAAGAATCACTGACTGTGAAGTTCAGTTCAGCACCCTCAGCAACCTGGGAGTAAAAGAGCAGGAAAAAGACAGTGGGAATTGGTCAAAGCCAGTGCTGGCAAAGGACAAGCAGCATAAAACGGCTATGGGAAAAGCAGTGTTGAAGTGGCTGATACTAGGGACCCGTAGGGTTAACAGCCCAGAGGCTAACATATGATGAACCTGGACAAGAGGAGGCCACAAGGAGAAGAAAGAGGCTTCTGTGGGACCCCTTTTCCTGAAAAGAATGGGCACAGTAACGCTGGGAGGACTGACTCACTTCATCTTTTTCTTGAAATATAGTTAATTTATAATGCTGTGTTACTTTCAAGTATACAGCAAAGTGATTCAGTTATACACAAACATATACATGCACATAATCTTTTTTCAGATTTTTTTCCATTATTGGGTATTTATTTTAAGATATCAAATATAGTTCCCATGCTATGCAGCAGGTCCTTGTTGTTTATCTATTTTCTATTTATAATAGTGTGTATATGTTAATCCCAAACTCCTAATTTATCCCTTCCCCCCCCCCTTTCCCCTTTGGTAGCCATTACTTTGTTTTCTATGCCTGTGAGTCTATTTCTGTTGTGGACTTAGTTCATCTTTATCTTCCCCAAAATGCCCAGCTCATTTTAAATGGTCAGTAAACGTGTAAAACATTGAATAAAAAACGAAGAAGAGAACCCTTGGTCTACCTCTCAAAGTCCAAGGATAGAGACCTTGTTTCACTCTTATTTCCTATCTCCCATTGCGCTCCTTATCCTGAGTCTAGGCTTTGGACACATATTTTTTTATTTTTTTAAGCATAACTGATTTGCAATATCATATTAATTTCAAGTGTACAACACGATGGTTCAATATTTTGGATTATACTCCATAAAAAGTTACAATAAAATAATAGCTATATTTTTCTGTGCTGTACAGTATGTCCTCAGAGCATATTTATTTTATACATAATAATTTGTACCTCCTCATTTGGGTACATCTGAAGTTTCCTATGAAGCCATGAAAAGTCAACCTAAAACTATCTCCATACCGAACATTATTGGATCTTGAATTGCTGATAAACTAAGTCCATAAATAACTTTTATCAAAGCATTTTAATAATTTTTTTCCTTTTCTTTTTAGGGCCGCACCTAAAGCACATGGAAGTTCCCAAGTTAGGGATCGAATAGGAGCTGCAGCTGCCGGCCTGAGCCACAGTCACAGCAATGCAGGATCCAAGCCATGTCTGTGACCTACACCATAGCTCACAACAACATCAGTTCCGTAACCCACTAAGCAAGGCCAGGGATCAAACCCACATCCTCATGGATCCTACTCAGATTCTTAACCTGCTGAGCCACAATGGGAATTACCAAAGCATTTTAATAATCAAAGTTTTGTTTTATGTTTGGAGAATTTTAACCATTCAAAGAGTCATAGTTTCACTTATTGGCAGCTGGATAGGACTAGAGGTATTATGCCCATTCTATTGATTAAAAAAGCCAGAAGAGTTCTCTCGTGGCTCAATGGGTTAAGGATCCAGTGTTGTCACTGCTGTAGCTCAGGTTGCTGATATGGCTCAAGTTCATTCCCTGCCCTAGGAACTTCTGTATCCCAAGAACACAGCCAAAAAAAAAAAAAAAAAAAGCCAGAGAAATTAAATTCTTACTCAATGTCATAGAGCCTGCATGCTCTTTACACTATACAACTGAGTTCATTCAGTGAGTCTACAATAAAATTTGAACTAAAAAAACAATCTTCATTTGAATGTTTATTTTTAAGAGTCTCTGGGGAACAGCATATAAAACTGAGAAACTTCCAAAAGTTACAATAATTTTGTTATAATTACATGGAAAAATTACATGGAAAAATCTTCACTTCAAACAAGATAGGTCGCTAATAATAAATATTCTACATTTGAGGGTTGAAAGAGCCTTACCTTGTATTTTGAAATGAGTCTGCTCTGGTTCTCTCTTTGGCCAAGTAACTGTTCAGCCCTTGTAATGTATGATTCAAGTTCCTTCTCTGATTCTTCCACCTTCAGCCTGACATCCAGATCTGGGGAAACATCTGTTGAGTTCTTCAGCATGGCTACTAATTTTACCATATTGATCTGTGATGACAAAAAAATTAACAATTTAACACTTAGCCCAACTTCTTAGAAAACTCAAGTTAATAAATATATTCTTTGAGTAAAACTCACATTTTCCCACTAGACATAAGAATATCCTATATATTATATTGATATTTGCCAACATGCTCTAAATTATAGAAGTAAAACATAAGGCAAAATTAATATTATACAAAATATTTCCAAACTCTAAGGCAATTCCCCAACCTCTTCCTGTCTTCCCACTGGCCATGTGGTTTTAAAGACTAAATTCACTCAATAGGGAATGTTAGACACCTGGACTTTCTCTTTAGCATCTTGAATCTTTGCCTGAAGCCCAGCTGTAAGAACATGTTGGAAGGACTCCTGGCTTGAAACGTTCTGTATATCCATTTGCAAAGAGTCTTCAGTTCTCGACACAAGTTCTTCATACATAGATCCTTTGGCAATAAGATGCTATTAAAACAAATTAAAGGAGATCACAAAAAAAAAATGTGATTATATGTTAAACGTTAACCTTAACAAATGCATTAGGAAATCATAAAAATTTAACTATTAATCGAAAATGAGGCATATTTATATTCTAAAAATGTTATTTTGGACATTCATTTTGAAATTTTGTATTAATACAATCAGATTCTAAGCAACACAGATTATTCTTTATACACTAAGCACTTCGGTAAAATAAAGACTGGAAGTAGTACAATGCCAACGGAGAGAAAATAAGTTGAGAGAGTAGTAATAAACCTTAAAACTAAATTGTCCCAAGTCAATTAAGTCATAGGGGAATACAATAAATGTTATTGGAGAAAAGGGTTTGGAAATAATCTCTTTAGAAACATGTTTTATACAACATACCAAAAATAAATTTCAGATAAAATGGAAAATTATATATAAAATATGAAACTAGAAAAGGAAGAAATTATCCACGAAAATTGATCTGCTCTCTGATTGTGGAGGGCCTTTTTAGGCATAAGAGCAGAGAAGGAAATGACTAATAAATATAAAAATTTTCTTTGTGAAACAAAATAAAAAAACTTAACAGTCAAGAGCTTGATAAAAATATTTGTTGCACAAATGAAAATGGGTCATGATTCAGAAAGCTTATAAATTCAGTAAGAAAAATACTAAGATCCCAAAGAAAATTCAGAAAATATAAAAACAGATAATTTACAGAAACAAATGGCTAATGACTAAAAAAAGATAGCTCAATCTTACATATAATCAAATAAGTACAAATCAAAACAATAATGAGGTACCACTTCTCAGTTTTCAAGCTAGCAAAAAGGTTTTTTATTTACAACTGAGAGGTGGGCTGGGTATAAGAAAATAAAAATTGTATTGTGTGATATCAACTCTGTAAATGTTGATCTTAGAGCAGTGAAACTATGGTGATTTTTATTTCCTCTTTACACTTTATGCATTTTTAGATGTTATAAAATTTGCATATTCGGAGTTCCCATTGTGGCTCAGCAGAAAAGGAACTCAACTAGTACCCATGAGGCTGCGGGTTGGATCCCTGGCCTTTCTCAGCGGGTTAAGAATCTGGCACTGCTTTGAGCTGTGGTGTAGGTCACAGATATGGCTCAGATATGGTGTTGCTGTGGCTGTGGGGTAGGCTGGCACCTGCAGCTCCAATTCAACCCCTATCCTGGGAGCCTTCATATGCTCCATTCTGAAGCTGGAAAACTTTATTCAAGAATTTAGATTCCTAAGGTACCGGCTTCAAATTTATCCTCTATCTTAAAGCAAAATCACAGCAAATGATTCAGGGATGAGATTCTATTCCATTTTAAAAAAAACAAAAAAATAAAGAAAATTCAAACAGTAGTCTTATTACTATTTCCTTTAAAACTTTTAATTTAATACATAAGTCTACAACCATGAAAGCTGCCTTTTTACTACTAATATGCTCATACCTGCAGTGATCCTTCCATTGAGGTATCTCCATCATCTTGCTGTCTCCTAAGATCCAAAACAGATGCGGTTTCTGCCTCCCAGATTTCCACTTGTCCAATGAGTTTTTCAACCTCTTCAGCCACTTTCAGCTGCCCTATAAATTTTTCATTTTCTTTTTCATGTTCTTCCCCAGCCTACAACATTCAAAGGTATCACTTAAGAAAATGGTAACATTTACATTATAAAATAATTTTCAATTTTAAAAAGTTACATCTCTATTTTTTTTCTTTTTTGTCCTTTTAGGGCCGCACCTGCGGCATATGGAGGTTCCCAGGTTAAGGGTCTAATCGGAGGTGTAGCTGCTGGCCTACGCTCCAACCACAGCAACATGGGATCCGAGCTGTGTCTGCAACCTACACCACAGCTCACAGCAATGCCGGATCCTTAACCCACTGAACAAGACCAGGGATCGAACCTGAGTCCTCATGGATCCTAGTCAGATTCGTTTCCACTAAGCCATGATGGGAACTCCTATAAACACATTTCTAAAACTCATATACAATTTAATTAAATACAGCTGCTAGCAACAATAGTTGTGAAATACAAGAATCAAATTTCAACAAAATTAAATCTTTTCCCATTAATAATCTCTCAATATCCTATAAGTTAATATGCTATAGCTTTACCTTATACGCTTTTAAAGTTGTTTTTAATCTGATATTTTAAATGTATAAGAAGAATACAATATTCTGCTATATTATATAGAATATTCTATATTATATAAACATATTCCACAAATTCAGATCTTTCAAGATTTTCTATCATTAGGTCTTCTCATGGTGGGAAAACACAGGAACTCCATCATGGCAACTGGCCATAGCCAGTTAAAAATCGCTTTCTTTAAAACTGTATAAATTATTATTCTGAAGGAGGCACATTTCCAAAATCACAGGTGTGATACCTTCCATGTGTACAATTTTTTGTTGTCCTTTTTCTGTATTCTTATCTGTAAAGTCATCCTCCAAATTACCCAACAAAACAAGAAATGAAGATTTTTATCTTCCCCCCATTTTACAGAAAGGAAGCAAGACACAGGCCAGGCACAAGCCAGCACTGAACAATTTCTGAA
This sequence comes from Catagonus wagneri, assembly GCA_004024745.2. Lineage (NCBI taxonomy): Eukaryota > Metazoa > Chordata > Mammalia > Artiodactyla > Tayassuidae > Catagonus > Catagonus wagneri. The sequence goes on along the minus strand of PVHT021183526.1, from coordinate 9,534,790 downwards.
TACTCGTCAGAAGCAATCTGAAGAAAATATCAGCTCCCTTTCCACAGCTCAGAAGGCATGACTCCTTCTGCATGTCTGCAAACTCCTCAGCGAGCAAGAAACACAGGTCTTTGCCCATGAAGACCACCACTTCATGCATGAAGGGAACCACTTGGACTATTTTTGGAAAATAACTATACTTTAAATGTTATCTAGGAATCACATTTACAGTTTCAACAATATGTTTTTTTTTAAAGAAAAATAGCGAAGTTAAATTATTTCTATATATAAATGAAATACATGAAGTACTATTTACCATAATATTCTGATTGTGATTTTCGGGAAGTTCTATTGACACATCTGTTGAAAAATCAACAGCTGGTTTTTCTTCGTTAGAGAGCTGACTATCTCCAGAATTGCCAAGAAAGGGCTCATCTTGTTTTTTTGTAAGTGGTGGGTTCACTTCCTATAAAAAATTAATATCATGAAATGTAATGCTAATATTTTATAATGTAAATGTTACCATTTCCTTAAATGTAATATATTAATGCTGATATATTATTAACAATAATAAAGGTACATAATATATTCAATATGTTTTTAGGATTTATCAATTAGTAACAATGTTATAAAATTTCCCATACAACACCTGTCTTAAATTGTTAGGAATAGAATGATTTAATAATTTAAGTTCAAAAATTATTTTTTAAAGGTGTGCTTTCATGAAGTGCCACGCTAAATATAAATAAAGTTTAGTAATGGAAAAAATAAAATCATTAAAAAAATAAAATAAAATAAAGCTTAGTGTATGTTCTAAAGGAGCTTGAAATCTAGTAGGAAAATGCTTGTGTTATTCTTTAATGGTAAAAGAATTTCAACTAGAAATCTATATGTTATACATCCACACAAATACTTGTACATGAATGGTCATATCAGCATTATTCATAATAGTCAAAAAAAGTGGAAAGAAGCCAAATGTTCATAAACACTTAAATAAAATGTGGTATATCCATACAATAGACTGTGATTTGCCAATAAAAAGCAATGAAGTACTGACACATGCTACAAAATGAACTTTAAAAACGTTACACTTCTTTTTCCCACATAAGTGAAAAAAGCCAGAAACAAAAGACCACATATTATATGACTCCCTTTATGTGAAATACTCAGAAAAGGCAAATATTTAGAGCTGGGGACACTGGGAGAAAATGGGGAGTGATTGCTAACGGGTAAAAAGTTTCTTTATGAGGTGACGAAAATGTTCTAAATGTTCTAAAACTGATTATGGTGATGGCTGCATAACTACTGTAAACCACAAAGTTACTTTAAATGAAGGAACTGTATGTATGTGAATTATACCTCAGTGAAGCTGTTACAAAAAAAAAAAAAAAAACTTACAAGCTGAGTCTTCGTAATAAACTTTCTCCATCTTTTATTCAGTCTTTTCAGTTCTTTAGAAACAGATGATCCAACGTCATCATTGCTCACTTCAATTAAGAAATTCCCCACCTCATTTAAAGTAGTATGTTCTCGATTCCACTGTGACAGCTCAAAGGCAACCTACATAACATATAAGCACCACCATATTTTAATGACATAATATCTGTCTTTCCTTTATCTAAAAGATCTTCATCAAGGCTGACTGTGAGCAAAAGGGAGTGTGAGGTTTTTGCAGAGACTCTGACCCTCCCTGTTGGTCTAAAGCTCCTCATCCCTAATCACTGACTGGCAGGTATTGACCTGGTCTGTCATCACTCCTGGTCCTGGATCTTTAGAAAGCATCTACCATCTATCTTTCCAAGTGGCTGATGAGCTTACAGCAAGGAGTCTCACTCTTTTTCAGTTCATGCCTCCCTTAAATGTCTCGGTAATTTTTTTCATGGATTCCCTAGGCTAGAAGACTTCTTTAACAGTTCTCATTTTTCAGTAGTCAGATCTAAACAACTTAAGAGTAATCTGTGTGGTGCCCAAAAGGCAGATGTTCCTACTTCTCCCTCAAATTTTAAATTATCTAGAGAGTTCTTGTTGGCAGCTAAGGGCACCTCAGTATAGAGTTTGGGAATTGTAAGGCTTAAAGTGTTTTCTCAGAGAAATGTGAGTTTTAATAAAAGACCTTTAAAGACAGAACTGTTGAAAGCCAAATGTTTGAATTTCTGGTATCTACGTAGGTGACAAGGAGACATAATGACTTACAAATTCCTCAAATATTCATTTTACACTCATATACTTATCGCAAATTTTACTTTCATATGAACAGCTTGTTTCCTCTTGAATAACTTTAGTTTCTATTTGCAAAATGTTTAATCTGAGAGGCTGTCTACATTTACTTGTAACATGAAAACAAAGGAAAAAAAGAGAATATTCATAAAACAGACTATTACATAAATAGTAAATGAGAACAGTAATAAGTTACATCAGAATTTCTTCTACACTTCTTCACATAATCCAAAGTATCGTGTTCTTCCTCCTCTAGAAAATCAGGAAGCTTTTGGAGCTAAGTGGTATTCACTCAAATGGAGAAAAAAACCTTTTTAAAACATTATTTTAAATGTTCTATAATCAATCTGGGCTTCCACATCTTTTATTTCCTTTCCAAAGAAATTAGCAATTTATCTTACAAAAGCTATACTGTGTATATAAATTATACACTAATAAAGCTATGGAGGTGTGGGATAAAATCTATAACAGGGAGAAAAATTTCTTTTAACGATTATATGAGGGAGAAACTAAACTCTTTCTAATAGTTTGGAGAATTTTTCTAAGAGTCATGCTTACTCTTTTCTGGCCTCTCATTTTTAGATTGAAAATGAGGGGCTCCAAACAAAATAAAAGTAAAAACTGAGCATGTGCCATTAGACTGAAAATACCTCTTTCATCTGTTCCTTCTTTGTTTCCGCAAAAGAAGCCTTTAGTAAGCGAAGGTTTTCCACATAAGTAGTCCAATGCGCCAGAACTTTCTGTAGAGTGGACTTCGCATTGTATATATTTTTTCTATACATGCAAAAATGATGTTCCACCATTGCATATTGTTTACTAATATTTGGATATTCTCTAGCTATAATGTTAATAAAACAAGAAAGTAATTTTTGAAAACAGTTTTTCATTAATAAAGTAATACTGATAAGAAAAATATTTACATACTAATTGTAATAAATATGTACTCTAACAATATTAAAAGTGAATGCAAGAATTATCCAGAGAAAACACATATGTAAAATCAGTTCCTAAAATATTAAGGCACAAAGAAAGTGGAACAGATAAAATGCTACTTTTAAGTGATGGTCTTTCCATCAAAAAGTAATTGTATAGCTTTACCCAAATTCTTATGAATTTCTTCACATTTTTGAAAAGATGTTTCGAGCTGAGCTAGGAACTGTTTTTCTTCAATAAATTCCTGGGGGGAAAAAAGGAAAAAAACTTATTGACAGTTTTTACTTTTAAAAACGTGTAAAGAAATCCAAATAGAGATATATAAACACTGATGAAGTACTTACGCACCAAAATTTCTTTACAGTTTTAATACTTCACATTTGAGTAGGAAAAGAATAGTTCATGAAGAATGAGAGTGAAAGTCTAGGAGACACAGGTATGAGTACAAATATATAGTTGAAAGACCTGACAAAGTTTATCTTTTTGTTGCTTTTTTTTTTAGAGCCACACCTGAGGCATATGGAAGTTCCCAGGTTAGGGGTCGACTTAGAGCTACAGCTGCAGTTCTACGCCACAGCCACGGCAACGCCAGATCCAAGCCGCATCTGCGACCTACACCACAGCTCATGGCCACGCAGGATCCTTTAAACCACTGAGCGAGGGCCAGGGATTGAGCCCACACCCTCATGGATACTGGCTGGATTCGTTTCCACTGAGCCACAACGGGAACTCCCACAAAGTTCATCTTAATGTGATAATAACAGTCAAAAATAGTTTTCCTCTCACAAGAAAAAGAAAAGTATTTATAGTAATTTCAAAATCTAATTCACATATTTATTAATACTGCATAATTTGTACCAGTTTCTCTTATTTTTATTAATACCGAATTAATTTTTATTAGATATATTAGAGTATGTTTTAAATAGACACTATCCATTACACAAAAACATTTGAGAAATATCTTTAACCAATTATTATGTCTTAATGCTAGCAAATTCTGCTACGGAAAAATAGAGAGTTAATTAAAAACATTTATTGTACACTTACTATGTACCAATGGTATGATTATATAAATGGAAAAAGTGAAAACTCAAAAGTTAGAAAAAGAAATCAAAATATTCAAAATCTAGCCTCATTTAGAATGATGCTTCCTGTTCAAGAATGTACAGTGTTTAAATCATAAACTGTAAATAAATCTTTCATAATGTTTTTCCAATTTTTGCATTGAAATTTATGATCTTGGGTTTTCCTTTCAGCCCCTCATTCCAAAAAGACTAATAAAGTCTAACTACAGAAATGACTGCTAGGATGCTGAAGTTTTAATTTATGAAATAAACACACATATTTAAACCATTTGCAACATTTTTCCCTGTAAGTTGCAAGAGCTAAACTCCTCCCACAGAACAGCCTCAAGACAAAACACAGTTTGTCCTACTCTTAAAACTTGAAAGGCTAAGATTAAAATGTTCTAAAAGAAGTTTAATTTTTGAATAAAACCATGAACCTGAGTGGAAAAAAAAATATTAAACAAGATGTCTAGTAAGTGAAGTAGAATTTTTTTTTTTTTTTTTTTTTTGCTTTTTTAGAGCCACACTCTTAGCATATGGAAGTTCCCAAGCTACGGGTCTGATGGGAGCTACAGCTGCCAACTTACGCCACAGCCACAGCAACGTGGAATCTGAGCCATGTCTGCGACCTACACCACAGCTCACGGCAATGCCAGATCCTTAACCCACTGAGCGAGGCCAGGGATCAAACCCACAACCTCATGGTTCCTAGTCAGAAACGTTTCTGCTGTGCCACGATGGAATAACATTAAAAAAACTTTATTATGTATCTTAGCCTGGTGAACTCAATTCCCCTGTTGTGCTAAACAATGCTGTTTTCCCTTTCTTACTTGACTTATTTGACTACCTATAATTCTTTCCTCCAAGCAATATTTAAGCTAATGAAAGCTACCAAGAAAACTCATCTCAAAACCTGGAAAGTAGAGGCAAATTGTGCCAAGAGAAAATGCAAACCCAGCACCATGGAGAACAGTTGTCTAAGACATGAAATAAAGCAGCTTACATGCCAGTCTTCCAGCAATAATTCCACAGATTCTCTGCTCCCGTACTTGGTGTTCCAAACAACCAATTTTGATTTCACTTCATCTAGCAAACCAAGAACTGAGCACTTATAGTAATGAAATTCTAGAAGTGGCATGAATTTTTTCCCCGAAACGTTGTTGATTCTGGAAGACAGTGCAGGTTTTAGAATTTAATATTATTGGCCAAATGTGAGAAATCTGTTTGGCATTTTTAAAACTATTGGGGCTTTAACTTTTTCTTTTAAACACATAGAACTCAGATGTATCCTCAAGTCTTTTTTTTTTTTTAAACAAAGTAAAACAAACATAGTGACTAGATATAAAACAGCTATTTCTAGGATAAAAATATCTAACAGAACACTTCCCGAAGAAACAATTCCCTTACTCAGAAGTTCTATAATAAAAATGTTAATCTCTAAAATATTTGACTACATTTGAAAACTTTCATGTAACAATGTAACTGTAATTTCAACATTTACATATCAACAACTTTTGTTATTAAGGCTAATACCCTCTTAATATCATTCTAATAAGCTGCTTATGAATAATGAGAAAAGATGATATGGACAACCACCAATTAAATCATCTTTATATCTGTAGTTTTTTAGAGTTTATAATGTGTTTTCATATACCTCCTCTCATTTCAACCAGTTTCCTTAGAAGACATGAACAGAGTGATTACTATTACCTTATATTTACAAATGAGGAAACCTGCAGAAAGACACGGTAACTTGGCCAAAACCAAGATACAGAGCTTAGTTTCTGACTCTGAGTCCAGAACTTTTTCTACCACCATATCTTCCCAGGCAATAAAAGAGGAAGTATGTTAGCATGATACAGTGTTACCATTATATAAAACATGAAGGGCCTGTTATCAAGATTTAAGACCAACTGTCAGAAATTATCTAAAAATCAGTATTTTCTGGTCCCTAGAGCACCACGCTAGGCTCAGATATGAAGGTGTCAACAGCCACGAAAGGGTAGTGTTACAAACCGTCTTTTCATTTCCTCCAGTTTGTTAGGTGGTACCAATGGCAAATGGTTTTCATCTCTATTTTCAAATGCCAGGAGAGTATTCAAATGACAGTCGTATTTATCCATCAGACTCTGAAAGGAAATTTAGCATGACATGAACCAGATTTATTGCCAAACATTGCGACTGAGGGTTTGTTGATCTCATCTGATCTGTGCATGCACTGCATCTTTTTTCAAAAAAAATAAAAAATAAAAAAAATAAAGCCCTTTCTTCTTTTAACTGAAATTTGGTGATTAAATATTTTCATCATAAATACTTTAAATTAAACCAGAATCTTTTACAGAGAGACAGACTGCAGTTTCTTTGGTAAAAACATCATCAAAATCTTTTGTTTTCAGATGTCTTTTCCATTCCTTTGTGAGCTCAAATGCTGTAAATCTCACCTATCAAATTCTTTCATATCATTTCACTGAAAACTCAATCTCCCACATTTTAAAAGTCTCCCCTCTCTTTTTCTGTCAGACTTTACAGTTGCTTTAGAACGTACTCGACTCTTTTCTTACTGTTTCACCTTCAGCTAGCACAATGCTCATAAAGTAAGTGGAGGTATCTTTCGGGTCCCCCAAATCTCCAGTAGAATCATCTAGACCACCCTCCATACCCCACTCTACTTCTTCCCCTTCCTGCCAGGACAAAGCCTTCCTCAAGAAGAGTCCCTAACAAAGCATAGCTGTTTCCATGCTTCTTTTTCCTTATCCAACCTGGAATAAAGCCATTTTCTCTTGCAGCAGAGCTTTGGCTTCACAGCAATCCTGGGAGGCTGGCAAATCTTCCTCAATAAGCTCTTCCACCTCCTGGAGCCAAGCTTCTGTTTGATAGAGGGCCGGGGGCAAGACATGATTCAACTCTGCTTTCCACGTGTTAATCTGGTGAAAAAAATTTAGGAAAAGGAAACACGTTCCTCAGTGGACACTTTTCTAGTTTATTTCTTCACACACAGTGTGCTTAGTTATTTTAAGAACTCTTTTTAGAAAATTCTCTAAACACAGTATGTTTACTTCTCTGATTCGTTAGTCAAGGAAATCTTGGTCAACAGATAAACTTTTTTTCTTTTTTTTTGTCTTTAGTCATTTTAGGGCCACACCCGCGGCATATGGAAGTTCCCAGGCTAGGGGTCTAATGGGAGCTACAGCTGCCAGTCTACACCATAGCCACAGCAACGCGGGAACCGAGCCACATCTGCAACCTACACCACAGCTCATGGCAACGCCAGAATGGTAACCCACTGAGCAAGGCCAGGGATCGAACCCACAACTTCATGGTTCCTAGCTGGATTCGTTTCCCCTGAGCCACTACGGGAACTCCCAGGTAAACTTCTTAGTTCCAACTATCCCTGGGCTAGGTGCCGATTGAGAAGATCAGCTTGTTTCATAAAAGCTGTAAAAGAGGCCACAAGAATAAAAACAAATGTTCTGATAAACTCATATCTGGTTATGAGGGGGAAATGAGAAATATTTAAAGCACGTACTAAGCAGGGGTCGATGTGCTAAATGAACATCGTTTGAAATGCTGTCCACCCTTGCGTTCCCCAACTATACCTCTCATGCAGATTTATAGGTTGTTTTCCTCACTAGCCCTAATCATATATTTATATTAGATATGTCCTAAATATCTGTCCTTCACCAAAGCCCCTGCCCCCCAGTCCAGGCACCCTCATCCTTCCTCAGCCTTCCTACCACCTGCACACGGAGTCACAGAAATGCCAACCACTTACTGCCCCAAACCCTGACCACACCCCCAGGTCCTCACTCCTGCTGCCCCTTCTACTTGGATCTTGCTCTCGAGAAGCACTGTCACGAGTCGCTCACACATTCATTCAGTCAGTCATTGAGCAGACATTTAGGAACTGTGCTAAGAGCTGGGTACAAAGACACAGAGGGCTTCTGGAGTGAAGGAGGGACCTGGAGGGGCAGGGAGGCAGTCACACACCACAGGGGACTGTGCCGCTGTCGTATGACAGCTTAGGGGTACACAGGTGGTAACGTGGAGGCACCTTAAATGTAAGTGCTCAGAACTGAAAGTAAGAAACAGAAGAACAAATAATATCAACTTACACAGTTTTAAAATACATGGACACATGAATGCAATGCTGCATTTTGCATGAACATATAAAACAAAAAAGATATATATTAAGCACATCCTGATGGTGGGCTTAGGAGAAGAGAAGATGGATGGAGTGTAGTCGTATAAAAAGGAATAAACACACAGTTTAACAAGCGAACAAAAATAAGAACAGAGCCTCACCCAGACCCATGTGTAATTAAGAGGAAAGGAAGTCTAACACAGTCCTCCACATCTGAGAGTCAACCAGGTAAATAACCAGGTAACCAGCCTCAGCTCTTCACTGAACCAGGGGAAGGAGACAAGCGCACAGTTACAGTACAGCGTGCTCAGCAATACCACAGGCAGAGGGGCCGAGAAGGACCCTCGAAGAACACTAAGTCCACGCTGACGAGGCAAGTTTCCAGTCTGCACTTTCTCTTACCATTAAAGCTCTACTAAGTGAGTTGGCTCTAATCTTAGAGTTAAAATGCTTTTAAATAGAGGAAAGACTAGGCAAATTTAATTTTTTTCAAAAGAGTTATTTGAGTCATTAGTAATTCATTGAAAAATATGTATTGGGTGCCCACTATTTGCATGGGAAGTATCAAAAACAAACAAACAAACAACAACAACAAAAAAGCCACTTAACCAACTACCCAAGTACAAAGATGTTAAATGAAGACAAAGTAAGGCAGTCAAACGGAACTAATCATTAACAAGAAGCATTACCTATTATAGTTTTTGTATTTTGTTTTGTTTTTTTAGCTTACTGAGGTATAACTGACAAATAAAATTGTAAGATATGTAAAGTGTTACATCATTAACTAATACATATAAAATGGATAAACAGCAAAGTCTTACTGCATAGCACAGAGAACTATATTCAATATCTGTGATAAACCATAATGGAAAAGAATATGAAAAAGAAGATATATATGTATAACTGCCTCACTTTGCTGTACAGAAAAAATTAGCACAACATTGTAAATCAACTTTATGTCAACAAAATTAATTTTTAAAAAATAAAGTATATATCACGACGATTTGATATATATTAACATCACAAAAGGAGTCCTACAATCTTGTCACTTAATGTATCTATCATTTCCCACATTTATCTTCTCTTCTGTTTTTTCTGGCAAGGACATTTAAGCTCTACTCTCTCAGCTAATGTCAATGACATAATACAGTGTCATCAATTAGAGTCGACCTTATACCTCTTAAGCTGAAAGTCTATACCCTTTAACCAACTTCTGCCTATTTTCCCCACCCCCCAGTCGTGGAAAACCATGTCCCTACTCTCTGTTTCTATGTGTTTGATTTTTCTTCTTTTACTTCCACAGATAAGTGATATCTTGGAGTATTTTGTTCTGATTTAATTGCCTTGCAAGTTTATTTTCTCAAAAAGCATATGGCAAAAGACAACTCTACAACCTAAATCGTTAAGCATATGCCAGTAAGGCTCCATTTGAGAAATAGTTTTTAAATGCTTTCATTGTTATGAATTTTTAATATAAAGCTAGTAAGTGCTATATATATATATATATATATATATATATAAATTATTTCAGCATTCACCAAAAAACCTCCAGAAAACTGGCAAATGACTGAGCTAAAGTGAAGCTATGAACAATACCTCTAACTCAGCTATAATTCTTTTCACAACTGAAAGAAAGCTGTATAGACAGCAAGACCTGTACCAATGTCCCCGACAAGGGTGGAAGACATCAGAAGCAAGAGGCTAAACTCTATTGTCTGCAAAATGTAGACAACACCAAAAATCCGTAAGGCAGAGAATTATAACTCAGATAAGGGAGCAAGAAAAAAACCCAAGAAAAACAGCTAAGTGATCTGGAGATTATCAACCTCCATGAAAAAGACTTTAGACTGATGATAGTGAAGATGATTCAAGATCTTGGAAATAAACTAGAGGCAAAGACTGATAAATTACAAGAAACACTGAGCCAAGAAATAGAAGATTTAAGGATTAAGCAAGCAGAGATGCAAAATATAATAACTGAAATAAAAATTCACTAGAAGCAACCAACAGCAGAATACAGGAGGCAGGAGAACAAATAAGGGAAGTGGAAGACAGACTAGTGGAAATCACTGATGCAGAACAGAAATGAAAGAAAGCTGTATATATTCTGGATTTTTCTGGCCACACCCACGGCACGTGGAAGTTCCAGGGCCAAGGATTGAACTTGCACCACAGCAGTGACAACACTGGATCCTTAGCCCACTAATCCACCAGGGAACTCGCACAAGCTGTATATAGTTTGAATGAACCCAAATGTGGGCTTTCTGACTGGGTTTATACTCTGTGTGTAGCTGTAGAGAAAGGAAAGACAGAAGGCAACGTGTACATTTCATTCCTCGCCTTTCACTCTTAACATAGAAAAGCGGCTCCACGCTTTCTTCCTCAGTGTTTACTGAAATTACTTTTGAAATCAGATGAAAACTTATATAAGATCTTGTCAGGTCAAAATAACATAATACGACTATTTCCTATAGCAGGCTTAAAATGAAACCATTGGAGTTCCCATTGTGGCTCAGTGGGTTAAGAACCTGACTAATATCGATGAGGATGTAGGTTCAATCCCTGGCCTCACTCAGTGGGTTAAGGATCCAATGTTGCCATGAGCTGTGGTGTAGGTCGCATATGCAGCTTGGATCCCGTGTTGCTGTGGCCGTGGTGTAAGCTGGCAGCTACAACTCAGATTCAACCTCTAGCCTTGGAACTTCCATATGCTGTGGGTGTGGCCCTAAAAAGACAGACAGACAGACAGACAGACAGACAGACAAACATAAAATGAAGCCATTTATTGAGGTGCTTTGAGATACCAGTGTCCTCAACAACTGAACTAAAAACTGCCTGGATGTTATTGATTGTTACATAACCCGATGACTTAAAAACCAATGTCTCATTTTACAACACCAAGAATATGAGCGGCACTCTACCTAACTAAGGGATGGGTTTTTAAGCTAAAATCAATGCATAGCACTTAATCTTGCAAAATAGTTCTTTTATTGGTTTTTCTCATTATTTGGGGTGATTTTTCCAAATCATTCATAGCAAAATTAGGTCAGGTGTCTGTGGCCTGGAAAAGCCAGAACTATATAGACACTACCTCTTCTTCTCCTTTCATTTTGTCACAGAGAACTTGCGGCAGAGAGTTCCTGCCCTTCACCGGGATCACAGTCAATAATGAGATCAGAACAGGAGCTGAAAATACAACAAGCACTGCCACTCAATGGAAAGCTTTCTGGAGCTGCACCAGTTCTTCAGCATGAGGAACCCTGAAAGGCTGGCTCTTTTAAGCCTCTGTGCTAGTGTGTAACACACTTCACAAATGGTATAATAAAGGTATGCTGAAAACAAGCTGTCATTCCTAGCAGCCAAGAGATTCGGGCAGGAATCAGAAAATTTTCCAGGGCCACAGAGTACTTCTGACTTACAGACCATACAATCTCTGTTGCAACTCTGTAAATTCACTAAGAATCATTTAATTAGCCATTTAATATAAGTGAATTCTATGGTATGTAAGTTATACTTCAACAAACATGTTTATCTTTGTATTTTCTTTTATGAAGGCAAAATAAAGACATTAGACAATCAAAGAAAACTAAGAGAATCTGCCATCCACAGACCTGCATTATAAAATAAGCTAAAGGAAGTTTTTTAAGCTGAAAGGAAATGAGTTCAGATGGAAACTCAAATCTCTAGGAAGGAATGAAGAACAATGGAAATGATAAGTATCTAGATATAGATGAAAGGCTAACTTTTTCCTTAATTTCTTTAAAACATATGACTGTTGAGCAAACAATTGTAATATGTTCTTGGGGACTTTAAAATACGTTTGTGTTACATATATATAGATAGATATAGCTATAGATATAGATATATAAAGCAACTAAGCGTGAGGAATGAGAGATTTGAATGCAAGATTTCTACATGTAATGAGAAGTTGTAAAATAACTTAGAAGTTGTAGAACTTGAGGTAGACCATAAGAATTTTATAACGTAGGAGTTCCCGTTGTGGTTCAGCAGTTTAAGAACCTGACTAGTATCCATATCCACTTCCATATGCTGCAGGTGTGGCTGTAAAAAAAAAGAAGGAAAAAAAATTATAACATATTATAATCCCACTAAAAATATGACAGAGGTAGAGCCAAGAAGCCAACAGATATAGATAAATTGAAATGGAATTCTAAAAATATAAATATAATCTAAAACAAGGCAAGAAAAGAAATGATAGAGATACAAAAAACAGAGGGAATAAATGGAAAAAAGTGTTAAGATGGTCAAGCCACACTGAACCATTCAATAATTACATTAAGTATAAACTGTCTTAACACTCCAGTGAAAAGGCAGAGATTGTCAGAGTGAATAATAAAGCAAGATCCAACCATATGCTGCCTATAAGAGATGCACTTCATACTCAAATAGGTTGAAAGTAAATGAAGGAAAAAGATGTGCCATACAAACAGTCAGCATAAGAAGGATGCAATGATCATATTGATATCAGATTAAGTAGATATCAATAAAAAGCATCTTACCAGAGATAAACAGTAATATTTCAGATGGCAAAGTGTTGATTCAGGAAGATATAACAATCATAAATGTACATATCTAATAATAGTCTTAAAATACATCGTGGAAAATTTGAAAAAATTAAAGAAAGGATTCTACGGATTTTAATATCCCGTTCTAAGAAACTGACAGAGCAACTGGACAAAATAACAGTCAAGACAGAGATAATCTGGATACTCTCAACTACCTTAAGTGATATTTATAGATTACTATATCCAATAACTAGAGAATACATGTTCTTTTTAAGAGCAAACAGTATGTACACCGATAAAGACCATATGCTGGGCCATAACACACATCTCAATAAATTAAAAACAACTGAAATCACACAGGTATATTCAGACACACATACACATATTCATCTTTACACATTCTCTCTGGGTTTGTCTCTATCCCCTTTGAGCATCTATTGATAGTGACACATGACACTAGTCGAAAGCAGAGAGGAGCCTGCAGGTCAATCAGAGTATGGATAATATACTGTGGCAAAACCAAGAATTGATGGGAAATCCAAAAACTCTGGATAAGCCTACAATTTCTCTAAACAGAATATCACAAATTCCTATTCAACTATTAACCGCTACCCAAATGAGACCATGGAGAGTAGACAACAACACTCTCCCGACTTCCTGAGGAAGCATCCACTCTGACTTTTACAGAATTCCTCTCTGAAGTCTGAAGTTATCATCCAACAAAGCTGCCCCGTGAAAATATTCTTATCAACGTAACAGCTACCTGGTAGCTGAGACCATCCCAGGCTTTTCTCAGCTGTAACTGATCTTCATTCAGCTCATCCAGATTCTTTCTTATTGAGAGGACATCCAAAAAGGGTTTTTTCCCTTCGTCGAGTAAGTCCAGGAAGGACAGCAGGCTCTGCAAATGAGAGAAGCATTTTAAAGACTAAAACGTTTAACCGGTTTATAAAATATAACTTGCTACGTGAAGGTCTACAGCTGTAGGTAATATGGGTAATACTTAAATGTTCACTTAAAGGTAAAATTCTCTGAATTCAGGATCCTCTCACCAATCCAGTTTTTCTGTTCAGTGCATCCTCATGATCTGGGAGCCCTCGTGGTGACAAAGGTCACGGTGTGTGTCGTGTCGCTGTTGTTGGATTTCTGTGGCAATGGAGCAGGAAGGCCACCCACCTCAAGAGGACAAATCATGATGCCCTGAGGAAAATGTGACTTTGTCCTCCCCCAAAATGTGTTCACAATACATAAGAATGAGAGGAAGTGTGAGTTATACATTAGCAGACATCAGGTATAAATGGTCTCTGACATGTCCATGACTTACTCAGCCTGAGCCAAATCTTCCCACGTCACTTTATACAGACTTCAGAAAACATTTTGCTCTCAAAAACTAATAAATAAAACCTTACTCGTTATATTTGTGGGAAATATTGTTGTTTGAGTCATCAATTTCATAAACAGTAAAGCGTCACCCATCACTATTTGGCAGCATTTCCAATTAAATTTTGTGAACAAACAAAGGGATAAGTAGATTCTTTCTGAGAATTAAGATAACGTCATAAAGGCTTTACTGAGTTAAGAAATCTGAATCTGGTAAATCAAAGACATATGTGAGAGGCACTTCCTGTTGACGTTGAGCACCTTGTCGATGAAAAAATCTCAGGCTGAAGCTAAGAGGTAAGAAGCACAGGAAACTTGTGCGGTTCAGACTGAAGGAGGATGAGGTCTGCTCCCTGCCTCCCTGGTGCCTCCAAACCCAAAAGAATAGCGCAGCCAGCAAGTCACACGATCCACCAAGTGTTAGTGTAGGAAAGGCTGGATTCATCCAAGTCCCTCCCTGAGCCGATGGGAGGGTTGGCAGCCAGAGGTGTTAAGTGCTGTGCAGGCCCCTGAGTGTATTCCTTCCTTATTCAGAATGGAGACTGGCTGGGAAGCACGGTGTGGCATAGACTGGGTTCTAAGAAACAGGACTACAGAATCTTCACTTCGGCTCCTCTTAGCCTCTTTCAAGATGGTGCAGGGAATAACTGCTAACCTGGAGAGGTGTCAGTAGGTAAAGAGAGATAGGGTTTTGAAGCTAGACTTCATTCAAAGCCCACATCTACCTTTCAATGCTATGTAACTTTATTATTATTTTTTTTGTGTCTTTTTTTTTTGCTTTATCTAGGGCCGCACCCGTGGCATATGGAGGTTCCCAGGCTAGGGCTCTAACAGGAGCTGTAGTTGCCGGCCTTTGCCACAGCCACAGCAACGCGGGATCCGAGCCGCGTCTGCAACCTACACCACAGCTCATGGCAACGCCAGATACTTGACCCACTAAGCAAGGCCAGGGATCGAACCCGCAACCTCATGGTTCCTAATCGGATTCATTAACCACTGAGCCACGACGGGAACTCCAGTGCTATGCAACTTTAGATAAATCACTCAGTCCCTCTAAGTCCTGTCCTCGTCTGTGAGACTGTGCTGAGCATGACGTTGTAACAAGTAAAATGTGGATCAGCAAGGGGCCTGATACATAGCCAATGTTCAGTGTGGTGACAGTGACAGTTGTCACTATTCCCCAAGGGTACGATGGTTGAAACCCTGCACTGTAATCTAGGATGGCTTCATTTATGACTTCCTACCCCGTTTTCGTTCAATATTCATCCTGAAAAGCATGTTCTCCTCTAGACCAGGGATTGGAAAATGTGTTCTGAAAGAGGCAAGACAGCAAACATCATGCGGTCTTTGTGGGTCATGTGGTCTTCACTATAACTATGTAACAATAGTGTTGTGGTGAGAATGCGGCCACAAACAATACTTGAATGGGCATGGCTCTAGTCCCATAATAATACGTTTATAAAAACAGGTGGTGGGGCCCAGAGACGCATTTGCCACCCCCAGCCTAAAACCTTACCACTCAACATTCTCTAAGAACTATCAGCATCAGCACAATCTGGGTGCCTGTAGGAAATGTAAGACCCCAGGCCCCAGCCCAGAACTGCTGAGTTAGAATCTACATTTTATCATGTGATTTCACTTATATCTGGAATCTAACAGAGGGCACAAATGAACCTTTCCACAGAAAAGAAAATCATGGACATGGAGAAAAGAATTATGGTGCCAAGACGGAGGGGGAGGGAGTGGGAGGGACTGAGAATTTGGGGTTAATAGACGCAAACTATAGCCTTTGGAATGGATAAGCAATGGGATCCTGCTGTATAGCACTGAGAACTATATCTAGTCACTTATGATGGAGGAGGTTAATGTGCGAAAAAAGAATGTATACATGTATGTGTGACTGGGTCACCTTGCTGTGAAGCAGAAAATTGACAGAACACTGTAAATCAGCTATAATGGAAAAAATAAAAATCATTATAAAAAAATTTTTTTTAATTTAAAAAAAGAATCCACATTTTCACAAGATTTCCCAGGTGATTCCTCCGCAGGTTAAAATTTGAGAACCTTGATCCTGAGAAGTCAGCCCTAAAAGCCGGAGTTAATTTGGTATTTAAATAATTAACTCTACATAATTTTTTCCTGCAAACATCCCACTCTTCCCTAAGAGTAAACTACAAAAAAAACTGTTGTTTAAAGTCATACTTACCTCATACTTTTCACAATAAGCCTCATTTTCCGAATCCTTTAGCATTTTCTGCAGTTTTTTCTCTTGTAGAGTTAACCAGACCATAGCATCTTTCATCTTCTCCTGTATTTCACACATACACTTTTAAAACTCTATCCTAAATAGACTTTGTGATTTTTTTAACAATAAAATTAACAACTCTAAACATCAGTGAAATAGTGTAATCATTACACAACAACTCATAGCGCCAAAGAGGAATTTTGCTTGTTCATGTAGCACCTTAAACTTTTTTTTCTTTTCTTTTCTTTTTGTTTTTTTTGATTTTTTGTCCTTTTATGGCTGCACCCGCGGCATATGGAGGTTCCCAGGCTAGGGGTCTAATCGGAGCTGTAGCCGCCGGCCTACACCACAGCCAGAGCAACACGGGATCCGAGCCACATCTGTGAACTACACCACAGCTCACGGCAACGCCGGATCGTTCACCCACTGAGCGAGGCCAGGGATGGAACCCGCAACCTCATGGTTCCTAGCCAGATTTGTTTCCGCTGTGCCACAACAGGAACTCCTATAACACCTTAAACTTTTAAATGGATTGAAACTAGCATCTGAACATAACATGCTAATGAAAAGGGTAAGAAAGTCTCTTTTTTTGGCTTTTCCATTTCCATTACTCTTTAATTTTATTTATTTTGCTTTTTAGAGCCATACTTACAACATACGGAAGTTCCCAGCCTAGGGGTCGAATCAGAGCTGCAGCTGCCAGCCTACGCCACAGACACAGCAACGAAGGTGGGATTCGAGGCACGTCTGCGATCTACACCACAGCTCAGGACAACGCCAGATCCTTAACCCACTGAACAAGGCCAGGGATGGAACCTGCATCCTCATGGATAGATACTAGCTGGATTCACTTCCACTGCACCACAGTGGGAACTTCTATTCTTTAATTTTAGAGAAACTTATTTATAGTAG
>PVHT021183526.1:9484823-9517290 GCA_004024745.2 Catagonus wagneri | reverse complement strand
GTAGGTTAAGGATACAACATTGCCATGAGCTGCTATGGTGTAGATCGCAGATACGGATTGGATCTGGTGTTGCTGTGGCTGTGGTCTAAATGGGCAGCTACAGCTCCAATTTGACCCCTAGTATGGGAACCTCCAAATGCCACAGGGGAGGCCCTAAAAAGCAAAAAAAAAAGGAAAAAAATTAAAAAAAATAACACTACTAAAGGCCTTGGTTAAGCTCTCCTATGGAATTCAACGGTGGTACACTTACAACACATTTGGAGGCAAATTTACTGGTATTTACCGGTAAAACAAAAGAAATTACATCTTATTTCCATTTTCCTTTAACTTTCACTTTCTTTTTTCCTTCTAGTAAGCAAGAGTGCTTTCTATATATTTTTGCATCTGATTTCAAGAAAAGTTGAATTTTTAATTTTATTTTTAATAAGAAAATTAATTAGAAAAGAGAAGCTCCTCGGGAGGTCAGAAATAAGTGAACTACATAATAAGACGCAGTCTCAGTGAGTCTCCCAGAGTCAGCAACAGTCTGGCTTTTGGTGCCTCAAACACAACCCTCAGAAAAACGTAGGTCTACATTTGTCAAAGAAAATGCGATAATACAACTGCATGTTTATGTGTCTGAGGAGGTAGTTTAAATACACTTTAAAATAATTTTCAAAAACATTTTACTAAATTTACAACACTCCTTTATTTCCATAGAAGCAGGGTAAATGCTTATTTTCAGCTCACTGATTTTTATGAAATTTCCACCCACATTTTGTGTCACTGACTGAAAGTCAAAGGAAAAAATTCAATAATCAAATGGCAAGCTGATGGTCATTCAAAAGTATCTTAGCAAATAAGGATGAAGAGTAGAATATAATGTTTCTGTTTATATGAATTACATGATTCCATTTACATGAAGCTAAAGAACAGGTAATAGGAAATATGCTAAAATTAGACTGTGATGATGGTTGCATGACTACGTAAATATACTAAAAACTGTTGAATCATAAATTTTAAATAATTTAACTTTATGGTATGTGAACTAGCTTGATAAAGATGCTAAAAATTACAAGAGACAAAAATCTGGTATCTCTAGAATAATTTCTCCTACACAGAGTATCCTCCTAGATGTTCTTTTAAGATAATTTAGCAAAGGTTAATAAATTACCACTTTTAACTTTTTTTAAAAAAGCAAGCAGGGAGTTCCCATTGTGGCTCAGCAGTTAATGAACCTGACTAGTATACATGAGTATCCATGAGGACGAAGGTTCTATCCCTGGCCTCGCTCAGTGGGTTAAGGATCCGGCATTGCCATGAGCTAGGGGTGTACATCGCAGATGCAGCTCAGGTCCCACATTGCTATGGCTGTGGTGTAGGCCTGCAGCTACAGCTCCGCAAGCTCTAGCCTGGGAACCCCCATATGCTGTGGGTACAGCCCTAAAAAGACCAAAAAAAAAAAAAAAACAAGCAAAATTAAGCCACCGTGAAAGAAACTGGAATACTGGTTGCTTAAGGTGTAGGAGGACAGACAGGAAAGAGGCACAATGGAACAACATGAGTAACAATTAAGGTACGGTTTATGTGATATATGCCTTTGTCAAAACTCAGTCAACTGTATATTTAAGTTCTTTGTGCAAATTATGCCTCGATGTTAAAAATGAAACCATTAGCAGGGTATAACAAAAATGAACTTGATCTGTACTTATCAAGACATACCTGGGCTTTATCTCCAGAGCCTGGTGCATCCTTTGAATACTGCAAAAACTGTGCCACGTAGGTCATGATCGACTTCTCATCAGGGTCAGCAACATCCACATCTGCAAGATATGCCATACTATCAATCAGCTATAGGTGTGATTTACTGTAATGACTATCCAAGAATAGTTATGAAATGAACTTGAAATTAACTGAAGCAGTCCACCAGCCATGCAATCTCTGCTCACTCGCCCTTGCTCCAAGACTATAATGTGGTTAAGAGTTCAGATCTGAGTCAGACGGAGCTGGGTTGAATCCCAGCAGGAGTACCACCCAACCTCAGTTTCCTAATAATAAAGTGTCACTGTGCATGTTGTATGTCTGAGGACATAAGTAGTCAGGGAGAAAGGAAAGTCTTCCTCTTTGTGGTGACACAGAACAGAAACCCCTCCAGGAGTGGAGGGACACAGAGCAACTAGAATCCACGCCTGACACACTGGTATCAGCATTTGGGCCATAAAGCGTTTCCAGAAGTATATGTTACATGGATTTGTTCAAGACATCCACAAGATTTTACTCATTCATTTGTGAAACAAACACATTTACCGAGACCCTTCTGTGGGTCAATCTTTGTGCTGCATTAACAGAGTCCATGGTGAAATAAATTTGGAAAATGTTTAATTTAAAAAGTTAAAATAGGAGTTCCCGTTGTGGCACAGCAGAAACAAATCCGACTAGGAACGACAAGGTTGTGGGTTCGATCCCTGGCCTCACTCAGTGGGTTAAGGATCCAGCGTTGCCGTGAGCTGTGGTGCAGGTCGCAGACGCGGCTCGGATCCTACGTTTCCGTGGATGTGGTGTAGGCCGACAGCTGTAGCTCTGATTCGACCCCTAGCCTGGGAACCTCCATATGCTGCGGGTGCAGCCCTAAAAAGCAAAAAAAAAAAAAAAGTTAAAAAATATTATAAATTCATTAAGTGCAGAACTTCTCCAGGCATATAATAAATTAGGTAGATCACAAAATCACAAAGAAGAGATTGCAATATGTTACATAATTTTGGGATGTCTTTGGCTATGTTGCCAAAACAACCAATGAAGATTTGAGAAGGAAACCTGTGTTTATTTATTAATTCAGTTAAACTCAATTCAAGAAATATTTACAGGAAGCCAACAAATGCAGGTTATAAGCAGGGTATGTAAAGCTTAGTCCCGCCCTTAGGCATCAGGGCTTACTGTTTCATTCAACAAGTAGATTCCAGACCCTTGAGCAGATGCCAGATGCCTTAACACACTGTCTGCGCCTCAAGAGGATGGCAGTTAGAAGAAAAACAAACAAACAAATACAACAGTCTATTCGTACTTTGGCAAACGTGTTTGTTGGACCCAGTGAATGCTCTAAGCCAGCTAAGGGAGGAAATGAACCCAATCTACACCTGAAGAATAAAATTCAAGGCAGTAGCAAGCACATTAAAAAGTATCAATAAAAAGCTAGGAGTGGGGTTTCAATTATAAAAAAAGCATCCCTAGAATTCTCTTACGGCTCAATGGGCTAAGGATTCATAGTTTTTACTGCAGAGGATGGGGTCACTGCCGCGGCACGGGTTCTGCCCCTGGCCCAGGAACTTCCACATGCTGTGGGCGTGGCCAAAGTAATAAAGAAAGACTCCCTAAGAGCTGAGTTATTCTACCTTTTACTGAAAAAGTATAAACATCAAGAGATACATAAAATAATGATACTGGCTTAACTGGATACTTCTCCTTAAAATCTACTCATTGTGTGTGAATCTATGCATAATGATTAAATGCATTAACAAAACTGTGTCAAAAGATAATTCCCTGGAGTTCCCATCGTGGCTCAGCAGAAACGAATCTGACTACTATCCATGAGGATGCAGTTTCGATCCCTGGCCTCACTCAGTGGGTTAATGATCCAGCAATGCTGTGAGCTGTGGTATAGGTGGCAGATGTGACTCGGATGTGGTATTGCTGTGGCTGTGGCACAGGCCAGCATCTACAGCTCTAATTCAACCCCTAGCCTAGGAACCTCCATATGCTGCAGGTATGGCCCTAAAAAGACAAAAAATAAATAAATAAACAATGAAAAGATAATGCCCTTATTCAAATATGATAGTGGTATTTGGTTTGCATAAATAACCATAATGTATTTCAAATTTTGAGCTATTATTTAAGCTATATAAAATAAATCATAAGCAATCATTTATACAGTGGAAATTTGCTTTCATTAAATTGTCTATTACACTAGTTGCCTAGTTATTTTCACATACTAAAATAGAGAAGATATTTTACACTAATATTAAAAACCTGATGAATCACAATGAGATCAGTATTTAAAAAAAAACAGAAACAGGGAATAGAGCAAAGCATGGGGAAAAATTAAGACATGGGGAAAAATTAAGACATGGCAAAAAATTATGAAAAGTCAAAAAGGAAAAAGACAAAACAAAAGGAGAAGGGGAAAAAAAAGAAAAAACAAGCAAGAAGATGGGGGGAGTTAAACGAGAATTATTAACAAGCAACATGAAGCAAGACTAATGACAAACCTGATATATAGAAATAAGAAAGCATGAGGCTAACTGTGAACTCAAAAATATCATCTAATTAACTCTTACAGAAACAACTGAGGTAAGAAGGCTAGTAACAACTTCTGTAAGAAGGTTA
The DNA here is from genome assembly GCA_004024745.2 of Catagonus wagneri. Taxonomy (NCBI): domain Eukaryota; kingdom Metazoa; phylum Chordata; class Mammalia; order Artiodactyla; family Tayassuidae; genus Catagonus; species Catagonus wagneri. The sequence continues at coordinate 9,512,931 of PVHT021183526.1, read as the reverse complement.
GGAAACAGGAGCAGAGAGCACACCTAGCGCCCAGATCTTGGTTTCTAATACCGTTCTCCAGTAAAAGGAACCTGGGCTCCTTGGAGGAAAGGCGGATCCCAGGACTCTAGGAGGATCCACACAAGATGAACGTGTAGCATCCTGCAGCGCCAAAATGTAAGGAACAAACAAGCCAGCCCCTCAAACAAACAAGCCAATCCCACAGTGATGAGGACTTGTCTAAGGAGCACAGGGGCCAAAGGAGAGAGCTCCAAGTGACCAAAACTTGGCAGTTTAAAAAGCACATTTTTTTAAATTTGAGCAATTAAAACAAAGTGGCACTGGATTCCAACCCAAAGTATAAAATGAAATATCCAGGATTCTATATTGATATAAATAAATGGTCGGATCAGTAAATAAATGGGGGAGAATAGGAAAATTCCCTGTGTAAAATTCCAAATAATTTATGTAGTTAATCTGCCCTCAAGGAGAGGGAGCACGGCTCTCCTAGGGGTGGGCCGTGCCTCTTGACCTCCCTTCAAAGACTGTGGTCTGGCCTGCTGCTCCCCAGGCAAACGTCAGCACCCCATCTCTCTTCCTCCACCCTCCAGACTTGGTCTGCCCCGGGGAGAACCCACTGCAGCCCAGACTAGGGAAGACAGGGAAACAGCTATGTCTATGCTTTGGAAGGGACCCAGGTTAATTGTAAATGGCCTGCAGCAAACCACCATAGAGGATGGTAACAGAAATAGCAACTCTTTGCACGGTGCGTTGTGAAATAGTAAATCTTTTAGTTTATTGAAGTACAGCTGACTTCCATCTTGTGCTGGTTTCTGCTGTACAGCAAAGTGATTCAGATATATATATATATTCAGTTATATATATATATATTCTTTTCCATTACAGTTTGCATATAGTTTCCTTTGCTATATATATACAGTAAGTAAGTAGTGAATTCTAATCCACATCCTCTCATCCATCTGGTGTCAGGGGATCAGAGGGGCGGGAAGGTGCTCACTAGTATCCCCCCCTACCCCGACCTACTGCCCCATGCTGACCTCTGGTCACAAGTTAATTCGGGAGGAGACAAGAGACTCTGGCTAATCAGTACTTCTATTTCAAAAATCAGTCAGCAGAAACCCATAAGACCCTATTCAGAACCTTCACAGGAACTACAAAGCCTTTGCCACCAAAATCCAGCAGAGGGAAGTAGCTTCTGAAATGCTTAACCCTACTTGCCTTCCCTGACTCTGCACGGAGCCTGACGGCTTGACCAAGAATTGCAGGGCCATCACCTTGGTAGAGAGGAGTTGTTCTAACAGGGCTTCCTTTTTAGAAAACTCAAGCTAACCATTCTTTTCAATGCATTTAACATCTAAGAATTGCCTCTTATTAAATTAGACAATTTTTAACGTTAAAAAAAAGCACTCTAAAACAAACAAACAAAAACAAAGAGTATGGTATGGAAAGAGGAAAACAAAGAGTAAATACACAGTGGGAAAACCTGACAAACACTACCTCAGCCAGGCGATCAAGATCAACATCAACAGTGAGGTCATGTTCAGAGTATGAGAAAAAACACAGCACACATTCCAGCAGAGAGTCATCCTGCAAAATACCTGACCAGTAATCCTCAAAATTGTCAAGTCATCTAAAACAAACAAACAAAAAGATCTGAGAAACGGTCACGGTCAAGAGGAGCCGGAGTTGACATGAAAACTAGACATACTGTTTCCTGGATGCACTCCTGAAGAGAAGATGAGCATTAGAGGAAACTACGAAAATGTGAATAGAGTATTGCCTGTATTATAATATATCAATATCAGTTCATTACTTGTAACAAGTGTACCCTACTAATGTAAGATATTAACAGAAGGAAATTGCACGTGGGGTATAGAGGAACTTACTGTGTCGTATTCGCAATTTTTCTATAAATCTAAAACTGTCCTAAAACATAAAGTACATTTAAAAACAAAGAATGAAGTACCAATACATGCTACAACATAGATGAACTTTGAATATTATGCTAATTTAAAGAAGCCAGTCACAAAAGACCACATATTGTATGATTCCATTTATGTGAAATTTCCAGAATTGGCAAATCTGTAGATACAGAAAGTAGATTAATGGTTGCCGAGGGCCGTGGTAGGGTTGGGGGGGAGAGGTTAGGGAGAAATGGACAGGGACTGCTAATGGGCTCGGGTTGATTTTAGGGGTGATGACAATGTAAATTTTATTATGATGACGGTTGCAGAATTTTGTGAATATACTAAAAACCATTCAGTTGTCCAGTTAAGTGGGTACATTGCATGGTATCTCAATAAAGCTATTTAAAATCAAAAACGTTGGAGTTCCCATCGTGGCTCAGTGGAAACGAATCTGACCAGTATGGATATGGAGATGCAGGCTCCATCTTTGTACTCGTTCAGTGGGTTAAGGATCCAGCATTGCCATGAGCTGTGGTGTAGGTTGCAGATGCGGCTCAGATCCTGTATTGCTGTGGCTGTGGCGTAGGCCAACAGTTACAGTTCCAATTAGACTCCTAGCCTGGGAACCTTCAGATGCTGTGTGTGTGGCCCTAAAAAGACAAAAAAAAAAGGTTAAGTGACAAAGCCATAGTCACATAGTCAGTGGTACGCTAGACCCAGCTGGCTCACACCAGTTTTGAGAGAGCTGTTAAACTTTCAGCAATTTCAGGAGTTCCCATATTGGCTCAGTGCTTAACGAATCCGACTAGGAACCGTGAGATTGTGGGTTCGATCCCTGGCCTTGCTCAGTGGGTTAAGGATCTGGTGTTACTGTGAGCTATGGTGTAGGTCGCAGACATGGTTCAGATCCCACATTGCTATGGCTATGGTGTAGGCTGGCAGCTGCAGCTCCGATTCAGCCCCTAGCCTGGGAACTTCCATATTGCGCAAGTACAGCCCTAAAACAATTTAAAAAGACAAAAAAATAAAAAAATTATATAAATTTACAATTACTTATATTAAAACAAAGAGAAAAATACTCAAAACTTAGGATGTTTCAACTATTTCACTGAATTTTACTATTATCCACACTCCTGAAACTATTTATGACTACTGGTCATAAATAGTATCTGTATGATGGAAATAATACATAATGATATGCTACTGTGCATCTTCTCACAGTGTGTTCACTAACTTCACATTGGTGGCAAGATTTATGCCACAGAAAATCAGTAAATGAGGACTTGATTTCCTATTTTACTGACAGCTAGGAAAGGGATGGAGAAACTGTTAATAATTCAGGTTAATCTTAAAAGTATGTCCTGTCTATACCTGTCAACTTGTGCACAGAATAAAAATCAAATTCTTCTAGTATTCTTCCAGCAAAAAAGTCACTCACATCACTGAAGAACAAGTGAAGTTCTTAATGCAAAGGAAGCTGTCCACCAATATTCATGTCAGAACTATACTGATTCAGCAACTGCAACCACAGTTGGCTACAGGTGGATATAAGATTTTGCGAAAAATCAACAAAAGCATTTGAGCACAATACAGAAGTTATAATAAAGTATACCATACATTTTATTATTATTTGTAAACTGTGTGCCACATATCCTTTATGTTTGTAAAAATCTGTAATAGAACTTTATAGGTACACACACTCACAAACACACGGTTTCAGAAAGCCTAACATTGAACATTGACCTACACGCCCCTGTTGTGGAGCTGAGATTAGAATGTGTATCTCTTGACCTGTTAGTTCATGATAACTGTCATTAATCCTACAAGCCTTTTTTATGACCTTACTGGGTTTTCTTAAAAATAAAATTCCGGTACATTATGAAATAATACAATCCAAAGTAAAGTAAAGTGCTTTTCCAGAAGAAGAGAATTATTCCGATCTTAACCTGATGAAGTTAAAGTATAACCTGACAATTACCTCTGAATATAACCAGTATTTAGGATTTTGGTATTGTTGTTAACAATTTAACAAAATTAACTGAGCACATATCAGTGGCAAAGCAGGGCCAGCCTTAGAGGGAAAAACATAAAAAGTAGTTTCTGTTCTCATAGAGGCTCAGCTTTAACTGGGGGGCGGGGGGAATTGGAAATATATAAACAACTCTAAAAAAGTCTTAAGAGATTTTAGAAAAGAATAATAGAATCAAGGAGGATACAATGTAGAACACAATACAAGAAAATTAACACAAAGGCTCAAATTATTCCCAATAACAGCATTGTTTGCTTTCAGCTTTGACATCATCCCTGCAATAACTGAGGTTTAACCAATTGGTAGGAATTCTTACTGAGACGAAATTTAATAAAGAGTTTAAACTTTCCAGGAATAAAATACAATGCTGTTATTTCTGCTCATACATGGATACTATTTTCAAATCCACTTCACACTGGACACTGTTTGAAAAAGAAAGACGCTTCTTTACCTTCTGGTTCCAGCATTTTGGGGATTTTTAATTCTTGCTCTGCGATTCTGAAGGCCTCTTTCAGATTGTCTTTGCTGGATCTCTGCTTCACACTCTTCATGTCAACCAGGTCTGGTCGCAAGGCATGAATGATGGCCAAAAACGCCATTCCATTTCTCCAGCTAGACTTAAAATCCATCACATTGACAGACTCATACCTAACATAAAAGAATAAGAAACACGATAAATACCATTTAAAAGTCTATGTTGGAGTTCCCTAGCAGCCTAGTGGTTAAGGATTCAGTGTGGTTACTGCTGTGGCTTGGGTTTGATCCCTGACCTGGGAATTTCTGCATGCTACAGGTGTGGCCAAAAAAAAAAAAGGGCGGTATCAAAACACCTCCACTATGTTTATCAGTAATTAAAACAAATTTCAGCAAATCAATCATATCAATCATTCCAGGAAAATATTTTATTTTAATGTTGTGGTCAAATTACAGTAAAACACCAAGTTTGATGAAGCTCAGGATAATACACATTGGTTTTCAAACTGTGGGCCCTGGACCAGCACAGCAGCAGCATCTCCTCAGCTGCAGGTACTACAAATGCAAATGCTCAGGCCCGATCCCAGGTCGAGCGAAGCACACTCTCCAAAATCTGTGTCTTTAAAAGCCCATCACAGGACAAGGATACTCAAGCTTAATGTTCTTTATTCAACAATCCGTTGGCTCAAGGTTAATTCTGGACCTCCACAAATGGTTAAGTTCCTTTCATTGGAAAAAATTAAATGACAGATTGTGCCAAGGCAGTTCACTGGACAGACTTTGTCACTCCGCTGCTTAGACCTGGGCATCATAAATGAAAGGATAAACAAAATGTAGCGTATACATATAATGAAATATCGTTCAGCCCTAAAAAGTAAGGAAATTCTGATGCATGCTACAACATGGATGCACCTTAAAGATATTACACTTTAATATCTTTATTAGAGTGAAATAAGCCAGTCACAAAAGGGCAAATACTATATGATTCTACTCATTCAGGGTACCTAGGAGAGTGAAATTCACTGGTAAAGTAGACCTCTGTTTGCCAGGGGCAGAGGGGAGGGAAAAATGGAGGGATTGTTAAATAGAGTTTCAGTTTTGTAAGATGAAAAAAGTTTTGCCGCTGGATAGAGGTGATGGTTATATAACACTGTGAATGTACTTAATGTCACTGAATTGTACACTTAGAAACTGTCAAAGTGGTAAGTTTTATCATATGTATATTTTATTATAATAAAGAGAATTCTGTGCAAAAACCCATCATGGCTTGTCCTTATAGTTGGAATAAGCGCTCTCCCTCTGGCCCACAAGGCTTTACAAGCTTTGGCTCCTGCCTTTCTCTCCCACCTTTCCATCTCCCTCTCTTACAAAGCTGTAGGGTGTGGCTAGACCACACTGACTCCATTTTCACAGCTCCATCTTAAGCCTGCAATCCTATCCTCTTCTCTCTGCATGACGGAGCCTTAGCCTGCTCACAAGGAATGTGCCCAAGACAGAGGAGTTCCCCATCAAGCTTTACCCTTGCCTTCATCTGACAGGAAAATTGAAAGAGAGCCCTTTGCTGACACAGATGGTTAATGGTCATGAGATCCCTGGGGGGAGGGAAAAAAAACCCGGTTCACGCTGGTACAGACATACTCCTCCCTTAATAGTCAGATGCTCTTTTAAGCTTTGGTCCCTTTAAATTCTCCCACTCCCCGCCCCTGTACCCATCTGGCCAGCGCCTCTGGGCCCTTGTCTGCTCATCCTGCCTGTACCTGAATCACCCACAATAAACTTCATAACTGCACTTCACAGAGCTGCCTGCACCTTTCTTCAATTCCTTCTCAGTTCAGAGGATATGATTAAGTATCACCACCTTTTAACATGCAGCCGCACTGGTCTCATTCCTCTTTCTCAAGAGCCTTTTTAGGGAGTTTCCATGTGACACAGGGGGTTAAGGGTCTGGCGTTGCCGCAGCTGTGGCGCAGGCAGCAACTGCAGCACAGGTTCCATCCCTGGTCCAGAAACTTCCACATGCCAAGTGGCGGCCAAAAAAAAAAAAAAAAGACCCCTTTTAATCCTTCCACCCAGATGCTCTTTCTCCCAGATTTTCATATACCTAAAGCCTTATCCTGCAGGTATTCACTCAGAAGTCTCCACCTCAGAAAGCTGCTCCATGACCACCTAAGATAAAAGGTGACCCTCTTCCTACCCTTGACATTCTCAACCACATCAAGGTCCTTCCTAACTTTACTGCAAATATAACTATCATATTTATTAATCTGCCGCCCCGACTAGGATGCAAGCCCATTGAGCACAAGGGCCTTTTCTTTCTTGTCCATCTTGGTAGACTCACCCCCCCCACCAAAAACAGTGTCTGGCATGTAAAGGAGTTTAACATATATATATCTCAAACCACTCACTCACTATTCTGTATCTGATAAGAGAGACTGCCAAAAGATCATTGAAGATTCTGTAAAAGCATACAGTTGCCTACAAACTGTGGGAAATATTCTGGAATAACTATAGTTTCTGTTAGTATCTCATAAAGACACAAGGTAATTCAATGCACTAGTTTAAGGTATAAACCACATGATAAAAACTACTTAAGAAATAATCTGTTTCCGATGACCTGGGCTTTCCTGGCTCCCAAAGGAAAAAAGACTAAACTATGACTATGATAAACTACAGCGCAGTGATTTTTGTCTTGTTTAGCAAATATGTACACGGTGCCCACTGCATCCAGAAACTCTTCCAAATGCTTTACAAAAAATTCCTGTAATACACATAATAACCACAGTAAGTGTCAGTGCTGTCCACATTTTATGACTGAGGAAACTGGAACACAAAGAGATTCCGTGTCTGAGATCACCAGTTAGAAAGTACTGGAAGCCAGGACTCAAAACCTGCTATTCCAGCTTCAGAGTGTGCGCTTAAATACTAGACTGAATTGATAGCTACAGGGGTGGGGGTGGGGCTGAGGGCAGGGCCAGAGCACTGCCCGAGGGCTGAGAGGCCCAGAACCAGCTCAGTGCCGACTGGCAGGCACTATGCTCAGGAAAGCAAGGATTGTGAGGTCAGCTCCATACGGAGGAGCCAAAACCAACACCACAAAGAACATGCTGCTGCCAGGTCTTGGAAAGGGTGGGGCTTGGCTCCAGAGTGACTAGCGGGATCTAGGCCCTTGTAGATATCACAAGTGGGGGCTAATTCATCTCCTCCAGAAACAAGAAAATACGACGTACCTCTTATAATACAGTCTAACATCTGAGTCATAGAGAATCACAGAACATTGAAGTTATAACTAATAATACGACCAATGGTGGCCAAAACTAGAATAAACTCCTGATGAATTATTTAAGAATTACTGCATCTTAAGAAGTTGAGGGCAGTTCCCACTGTGGCGCAGTAGAAACAAATCCGACCAGGAACCATGAGGTTGCAGGTTCGATCCTTGGCCTTGTTCAGTGAGTCAAGGAACCGGCATTGCCACGAGCTGTTGTGTAGGTTGAAGATGCAGCTCGGATCTGGCGTTGCTATGGCCATGGTGTAGACCGGCAGCTGTAACTCCAATTACACCCTCAGCCTGGGAACCTCCACATGCTGCGGGTGTGGCCCTAAAAAGGAAAAAAAAAAAGAGAGCGAGGAAGTTTAGCATAAGCTCTATAGTTGCAAAACAAGGAAGGACATGGGGAAAAGACAATCTGTGGTGAAATGTATGGACTTTGCAAGGCCCTAAAGTTTATGTATGCATAAATGAAAAAAATCTGAAGATGACATAATCACACTTTTCACATGTGCTATATTCTGGATTTTAAAAATTTAGAAAACAGAAGTAAAATTATCTCTAGGAGAGTCAAGAAAAAGTTCATTTAACATACATACAACCTGTAAGATATGCATGTAGGTTCATGTCCCTCACAGAATACAGAGGATTAGGACAACTAAAGAAAAGTTAAGGCAGAAATTAACCTCTCAGCCTTTCTTTAGGAAAGAGTTACTCAGAAGCCCAAAATTTGAGGGGGTTTAACAACATATTTATGCCTCTGTTTATCTGGACAATGCTGTGCCGGGGCAAGGAAGGCCTTCTGAAATCCACAGTTCTTTTGGTGGCGCATCTCCTGAATCCTTACTTTCCCTGAACTCCATCCAAGCAGTTGGCGAAACTGAAAAAGCAAATGTCTCCCAAGAACAAAAAATATTTTTCTAGGTAAAAAAAGAAATTATAATCACTAACTTCCATTCAACATCCCCTTTTTAAAAAGCCCTACTCTCTTGTTTGTTTCCTAATTAAGCTATGTGTTTCTAAACAGCAGGGACCATGGTCTTTCCACAGAGTCCTAGACCGCTCCAAGGGATCATTCTATGAGTCACTCATTTAAAAGTTTGTTCATTCATCCCCTCAAAACAGTTATGGAGCACCTACCATGAATGCACATTATGGTCAATTCAGGGAATACAGTCCATTAAGACAGAGTCCTGACTTTTTTTTTTTTTTTTGTCTTTTTGCCTTATCTAGAGCCACACTCGCGGCATATGGAGGTTCCCAGGCAAGGGGTCTAACAGGAGCTGTAGCTGCCGGCCTTCGCCACAGCCACAGCAACGCGGGATCCGAGCTGCGTCTGCAACCTACACCACAGCTCACGGCAATGCCGGATCTTTAACCCACTGAGCAAGGCCAGGGATCGAACCCACAACCCCATGGTTCTTAGTCGGATTTGTTAACCACTGAACCACGAACGGAACTCCCAGAGTCCTGACTTTTAAAGAGCTCCTAGTATGGCAGAACTACCTACCACAGGCATAGGGAAACTGTACCTCAAGAAAAGGATATTTAAAGACTATTTACATGCAGAATAGGTCACCTACACTTGGGATAGGAGTGAGGTAAGTTACCCAGATGATACCACCTTCTGGTCTTGAAACCAAAAGTGGCGGAGCTCGTGGACTTGGGGAAGGTCCACTATGAGAGGAAGGCGAAGAGTGAGAAGAAAGCGTGCAGGTGGGTGTCACACCCAGCTGGCCTGATATTCAGACCTGGAGGTCTGCAAGGTTTTGATGGTGGGTACAGCTGTCCTGTGTGCCTCTTCTGGTCGCAGCAAATGACTTACGCGGCGCATTGCTCCTGAGCCCAAAGGAGAAGAGCCTTCTTTGCAGACATCTGCCATCTTTCTTGGACTTTGGAACACTTCTTAGCTGGAGGACTGGAAGTAGGAGATGAGTCAACCCCAGGCACGCTGTCCAGAGAAGGTTGATTGTAATTGCAAGAAAGTGTCCGGGCAAGCTCCTCGATCTAAAAAAGACATGAGAATGATTAACATGTACGGAATCATGAGTTAGCAGCACTGAGGCAAAACCTTCAGCCAAAACAAGACCTAAAAAGTATAACAGCGACAGTTCACTCCCAGTGACACAAGCACTGAACAAACCTTTGAATAATTGCCATTTGGGACTACACTTCAGCTTTCTTTCAGTGGACTGGAGTCACTCGTGCACGGCCTTCCACGTGAGGGGTGGGGCATCTATTCCCCTCCCCACCCCAAGATGCTTACGGAGCACTTTACTGGTGCTCAACATCTATCAATCTAAACTGAACTTAACTGAACTCCTAGTCGAGAATATCTTTGGAGACCCTGGGTCAATTAAAATGCATCTTTAATTATAAACCACTAGGAAACAAATACACACACAGGAAAAAAGTCAAACGTGGAGAGGTTAAGTCCCACAAAAGAAAAGAAACTGCCTCTAAGTATATGAAAAATAACTTCACTAGTCATGTCAGCAATCTGAATGGATACAGCAGAAGACGAGTTTTTCATACAAAATAAAGGCAAAACTTTTTTGAAGATAACAGTCAGTGATGATGAGAGTAAAAGAAATTGGATATTTATCTATTGCTGGAAAAACACAAATCAGTTCAGATTTTTTTGGAGGGCAATATGATAAGACCTACAGAAAACATTAAAAGGCAAACCCAGAAACATAATATAAGTACTACTGAAAGATGTACACTTCTTTCAATGATTGACAGATTTGCCAGACAAACAATAACAGCAGATGTGACCAACACAATTAACAAACTTAATTTGGATGGCATAAACCACTGCACCTAAAATTGCAGAATCAACATTCTTTCCAAGTGCATATAGGAACATTTAGGAAAACTGACCATGCTGAGCCATGAAGCAAGCCATAGCAATTTTGAAGGACTGAAATAATTCAGATTATCTTTTCCAACCATAATGAAATTAAGTTATAAATCAGTAATGAAGATATAACAAACATGATTCAAAATATTTGGAAATTAAACAATAGATTGTTATAGAACCCGTGGCTCAAGTGAGAAATCATAACGAAAATTAGAAAATATTTTGAACAGGACAAAAATGAAAATATTATATTCATGGATTAAAGATGCATTATTTAAAAGATGTCAATGTTCTCCACATTGTTCAATGCATTCAATGCAATCCTCCTTGAAATTAATGCACGGTGTGTGTGTGTATGTGTGTGTGTAAATTAACAAGTTACTTATAAAATGTACAGGAACATCAAATCAGAATGTTTCTACTTTAAGCTTACATAATGACATGTCAATTACATCTTGAAAAAATTTATATGAAAATGCAAAGAGCAAAGAAATCAAGATAATCTTGACAAACAAGTTGAAAACCACACTATCAGATATCAAGACTGACTATACAGCTACAGAAATTAATATAGTATAGTACTGATGCAAGGATAAATAATAAAACAGAATAGACAATCTGAAAATGGAGCCACACCTATATGGTTACGTGATTTGTAAAGGTGATACTACAGTACAGTAGGGAAATGATGGTCTCTTCAATAATTAGTCGACTGGAGAGCTATATGGAAAAAAATAAATCTTGAGTGCTTTAACATAGCATACTCAAACAAATCAATTCATTCTTGAAAACTATAGATCTAAATGTAAAATGTGAAATGATTATGCTTTTAGAAATGTGCTGCCCAATATGATAGTCACTAGCCATATGTACTTATTTAAATTTAAGTTAAATAAAATTAAATTTAGTTTCTCAGTCATCATAGCCGCACTGCAACTGTTCAACATTCACAAATAACTAGTGGCTACTGTTCTGTACAGAACAGGTATATAACATTTCCATCACTGCAGAAAGTCCTTTGTATAGAACTATTCTAGACAATAGCAGAAGTGAATGCCTCCATGATATTAGCAAAGGGAAAGAATTCTTTAAAGGACATAAAATGTATTAGCCACAAGAAAATAAGCTTATAAATTTGAACTACATTAAAATTATGATGAGTTCCCACTGTGGCACAGTGGGTTAAGAACCTGACTGCAGCAGCTCAGATCACTGCAAAGGTGTGGGTTTGATCCCTGGCCCAGTGCAGTGGAAGGAGGGCAGTGACTAGGAGAAAGACCTGCAGACTCTGGGATGCTGGCAATGTTCTGTCTTTTTTTCTGTCTTTTTGCCTTTTCCTAGGGCCGCACCCGCGGCATATGGAGGTTCCCAGGCTAGAGGTCTAATTGGAAGTGTAGCCGCCGGCCTACGCCACAGCCACAGCAACGTGGGATCCGAGCTGCGTCTGCGACCTACACCACAGCTCACGGCAACGCCGGATCCTTAATCCACTGAGCGAGGCCAGGGATCAAACATGCAACCTCACGGTTCCTAGTCAGATTTGTTAACCACTGAGCCACGACGGGAACTCCTATTTTTTATCTTTAGTTAAATGGTGGCTACTTGGATGTGTTTAACAAAAATTCATCAAGTACTATTCTTAAGATTTTTGGAGTTTGCTCTATGTATGTTACACTTTTTAAGAAAAGTTTATAGTATTAAAACAAAACTTTGAAAAGCTTTAATTTTGCAGATCTTATGGCTCAAGAATGCAATTTCTAGGAATTTGGCCCACGGAAATAAGATTATATACAAAGTATTATTATTTTTTTAGTTTTTTGCTTTTTACAGCCTCACCTGTAGCATATGGAAGTTCCCATGCTAGGGGTCAAATCAGCTACAGGTGTCTGCGTACACCTTACACCACAGCTGCATCTGTGACCTACACGCAGCTCACGGCAACACCAGATCCTTAACCCCCTGAGCAAGGCCAGGGCTTGAACCTGTGTCCTCATGGACACTAGTCAGGTTCGTTACCACTGAGCAACAACAGGAATTCCTTACAAGGTATTATTTTAGAGGTAGTCTTTTTGGAATTGCTTACAGTCACAAAAAACTGTGAGCATTCTGACTGTCCACTAATGAAATAGCACTTTACGACAAAACATGATTCCACTAAAATACATATTTTATAGACATAAAGATGTTAATTAGAATAGCTTGAAAACAGTATGGATAGAATGACCCCATTTTGCTTAAAACACATGTACATGAACAGGAGTTCCCGTTGTGGCTCAGTGGTTAATGAATCCGACTAGGAACCATAAGGTTGCAGGTTTGATCCCTGGCATCGCTAAGTGGGTTAAGGATCCGGCGTTGCCGTGAGCTGTGGTGTAGGTTGCAGACGCGGCTCGGATCTGGCTTTGCTGTGGCTGTGGCATAGGCAGGCGGCTATAGCACCTGTTAGACCCCTAGCCTGGGAACCTCCATATGCCATGAGTGCGGCCCTAGAAAAGGCAAAAAGACAAAAAAAAAAAAAGGACATGAACATATATATTAATTCCCACTGTATATATCAGGAGACTGTATAACAAATGACTTGAAGTTATCTGTGAGTGATGGAATTACAGATTATTTTCTTTTTATTATCTATATTGAATTTTTAAATTATATTTCAAATACCTTGAAAAACATGAAAAAATATAAATGCCTATGAATATCAAATTTGACCACATTTGGTTCATAATTTTTTTTAAAAATAAAACACAAATACAGTTTGAACCTTTTGTCTTTCCCTCTTCAATTCCATTCCTTCCTTTCCCAGAGGAAAAAAACAAAATTCTAAGTTTAGTTTTCATCATGCATATTATTCTACAGTAACTACAAATGGGGTATTTAGAAATGATATAGTCTTATTTTGCATGTTTGAAATTTTATATAAATTATTTTCTTGTTTTCCTAAATAAGCATTTGTTTCCCTCACAATTTTTTTCTTTTTAGGGCCACACCTGCAGCATACGGAAGTTCCCAGGCCAGGGGTCAAATCAGACCTACTGCTGCCAGCTTATGCCACAGCCACAGCAACGCAGGATCCGAGCCGAGCGGCAACACAGGATCCTTAACCCACTGAGCAAGGCCCAGGGATCAAACCTGCATCCTTATAGAGACAATGAACTGGAGGTTCTAGGATTATTAGCTTAGACAAGGGACCTCAAAAGTAGGGAGATCTGACAAAGTTTAGTGAGTTCATTTTCAAGAATTTACTTCAGGAGTTCTCTTGCGGTGCAGCAGGTTAAGGATCTGGTGTTGTCAATGCAGCGGCTTAGGTCACTGCTATGGCTCGGGTTCAATCCCTGGCCCAGAAATTTCCATATGCCACTGGTGAGACCAAAAAAAAAAAAGAAATTTCTCCAGAAGCTTCCTATTCTCTCTTCTCTCATAGTAAATTAACAATAAAAATTTTACCACAGCAGGCTCTATTCTGACTGATGCTGATACCATGGATAGTTCAGAATATCATGATAATTCAGCATTCAATTTTCCATTGAAGAATATATAAGTGACAAAAGGTCTACTACATATTTTCACCTAACGTGACTTCCAGAGGGTCCTATTTCTGAAAGAAGCTCTAACATCAAGTCACACTTATTGAATTACACTTATTTCATACTGTGGTAATTAGAACAGAAATAATTTTCCCACCATTAGGCTACTTACATGAAAGTGCAGTATAATTGTCCAAATCAGGCCAAGAATAATGGATGGATTCCCATCTATAATATCAGTAATGTGAATATTTATTAGCTTGATCTGGAAAAGAAGACATGCAGGTTAGAAGGAGAAAATATTTCCTAGCACTTCGCTTCCCAATGAATTTTCATGTGAATTTCATACTCACTGATCGGTTCTTTAGGAATGTCAGGGCATGCTCTATATTGATCCGACACTGGAATGTATTAGATCCTTTATCTCGAGGCTATGAAATTCAAGCAAACTGTATTACTCAGAAATACGAGTTTTTTAAACCCACAAAACTTTGTGATGTTGTTTTAAAAGCTTACCAACTGTTCTCCCGAGAGTACTTCAAGCAGGTCCAGGAGGACATGCCCGTTTTTAATGTCTGTGAACAGGTCTGATATAACTGAGGGAGGAGCGTGCTGCAAAAGGTCACAGGAAAAGTCAGCACTGAAGCGTTGGTCCAAAAACACAACTTTAAGACTCTCAGATATGTGCTTCTGCATCTTTGCAAAAGCTAGGATTCAGTAGTGATTTTCTTCTTACTTAACAGAATGATAGAGAACACACCAAGTTCCATATCAGACCATGATAAGGAAAGGCAGGGACTGAGGCTATTCCACAGCAAATTTCCAGTAACACAACACGCTTTGAGTTTCCACTGAGAGCTTAAAACCTGTGCGGAGAAGCGGCTTTCAAACCATTCAGAATCAGCCAATAGTGAGTGACCCACTTGGGGAGGTGATCACATTTCTGCAGGAACCTGTTGATGAATTCCGACCATTGTGCTGGGGCAGATAGCCTGTAAGAAGAGGCTCTTTCATTTTGTATCTGGGTTATTCCAGGCAGCTGGCATCGCTGAGAGCCAGGATGGCACAGAGATTAAGATCAAGGCCTCTGGGTCCAGACCGCCTCGGTTTGGATCCCAGCACTAACACTTACAAGCTGTGTGACCTCAGAGAAGTCACTCACATTCTCAGTACCTTAGTTTCCTTGTTCTTTAAACAGGAACAGTACTACCTATCTCATGGGATGTTGTGACCACACTGAAAGGTAATGGGTGGTCAGTACGTTTCAAGAACCTCCCACAGCGTCTAATATAATACTCAATATATATGACATTACAATTTCATTTGATAAAAGAGATGTTGCTGCTTTAAATATTTTTACAGCACTGTCTCCCATATCCTTAACAAAAAAGTGCCTTTCTGTGTTGGGAAAGAATAATAAATACATCAAAATAAGATGGTGACACTGAGCACATTCTTTTAACCTTTTACATGTCACCGGTGCCATTTGGGGTGACCCAAACTGACGGAGCAGGAGGAATCACTGGAAGGTATTTACAGTTTGATTTGCTCTCTTTTTTCTCACCTTTGCCAGCTGTGAGTTTATCCAGCAGGTGAAGGTTTTCTTCTGAGTGTCTTCCTGTTCCGCTGTTTTAAAAGAACAACAGCAATTACAAAATGCAAAGCCTCAGAAACCATTTGAACAAATCAAAGCTTCAAAGGTCCGTCACTCTGAGTATGTGTGCATGTTTTACAGTCTTATTAACTTTCAAGGACTTCATCTACATTTCAAATGTTTGTCCAAGAAATGTTTTGGAAATAGCATGTTGATATGAGATTTTTTTTTCTATTTGAAAAAAATTAATTTTCTAATTTTTTTATGGCCACATACATGGCCTATAGAAGTTCCTGGGATAGAGATTGAATCCCAGCCACAGCTGCGACCTATGCCATATTCTTTAATCCACTGTGCTGCCAACCAGGGATCGAGGTGGGTTCCTCTGCAGAGACCTGAGCTGCTGTAGTCAGAGTCTCAACCCACTGCAGCACAGCAGGAACTCCGTATGAGATATTTCTTAAAGCCACAGGTTAGTGGTGAGAGATAATGGTTTTCAATACTTTTTACAAACAGAAGAAATTAAGTCCCCACATGGCCTTGATGGGGCTGTACAAGGGCCTGTGAGGCAGAAAAAGAATTCCTAATCCCAAAGACCTTGCAATCCAAGCCAACACCACGTGGTATTTAAGATAAACCTAGAACAACTGAGAACATTTTACAAGGCTCATAAAATCATGGCAGCTTAGTCTTGACATTTATCACAAGTATTTATTACAGAGACTATATTGGTGCCGAATTAACTGTAAATGAGCTGCAATGAGAGTCAGAGAGACCTGAGTTCAAATGCTGCCTCTGCTACTGAGCAGCTGTGTGACATGGCGCAGGTTCGTCGTGGAATAAAGTAAGGGGCACTCGCTTCTAGAGACTGTTACCGATGTCCTTAAGGTGAACAGACCCTGACACCGAGCCAACCCAGGAGAAGCGCTGGCTGTCACTCTTACTAAGCAGGCAGGAGACGAGGGAACAATCGGACCGCTTGGGGTTGCGGGGGGGGGTGCCTTCCTCCCCAGGATAGGAGAGAGCCCCAGACACTAGGTTTCCCCTGCCTTCCACCCCTCGGCTGCCAGACATGCTCAACCCTGAGGTCAGGGGTGACCCTGCACTCGGCGACGGTCTTTCCATTTCCCCAGATCTCTACAATCCCCACTGGACAGGGCTGAGAGCACGCCCAAACATACACCCACCCCACCCCTGTGCCTGACGTTTACGGCCGTGACACCTCACAGCCTTGACACCACCATCTACTGTGAGCTTACCACGTCTCATCTCTCTGTGTCTTTATCCCTACCTACGTCCGAAACACACACACACACACACACACACTCCCTCTCTCTCTCTCTTTCTCTCCCATACTCAGGTTCCCTCAGTTCTCCCACTCTAATTTCCATAAGACCATGCACGTCCCCCAAGTTTTCTCATCTCCCACCTCTCCGTAACTCCTGAAGCCCTGACTGATGCTGAAATCCATAATGCACCATCAACAAAATCCCCTCACGGGGATTCTTAGCAATATCAAACTGCTACTGATGAACACTCCTGATTCTTAACAATATCAAAATGCATACTGATGAACCTTCCAACCTTCTAGCCTCTTTACTTCCTGAATTCTTCTCCAAATAGATATGTCTTCTGCCCGGCCTGAACCACTCACCGCCATGGCTATACCTTGACCTTGTCACCAGTAACTACATCGCCTGATAAACTCGGGTTCATGCATACCCATCTCTGAGCATCATCCCTTATCTTTTCAGTCCAATCTCACTAGTGTCTCAATTCCAACAATTTTTGGAGCCCATCGGCAATGCCAAGCCATTGATTCTACCAGCTTTACACTGCTCCTCACCCCCCTTGTTCTCCTTCCTTTCATCCTTAACCACTGAAAATTCCACCATCAGTTACTACAGACACTCCCTTGGGCCTTTCATTCTATTGTCCGTGCCTCATCACTGCTCTCTGCTCACTCATACCTGCACACCTGCTGCTCAACGTGACTGGAAGAAAACCCGTAACTGTGCTGGCTGGGCTCATCATGAATCCCAGGGGGGCCCTCAATACAGCCTGGCAGTCATACTCATACACAGCCCCTCTCAGTGCCCCCAACAGCAATTTCACATCTTCTCCTTCTTTCTCAAACCTCCTCTCCCACCCTCATTCTCAACTGAGACTTTGCTTCTCTGGGGACACTTAAGAAATCATCTGCTCCCTTGTCTAACAGCCTATCGAGGTGTTCTGCCACCTGTTGGCACGGGTGAACAAGCTCTGCTCAAACCCGAAGCCAGTCCCTTCCTTCACTCATTCACCAGATCTCATCTCTTTGAAGCTACTCAAGGATATTTTGTTCCTTTTGCTCCTGTATCATCCTCTTTTCCCACCCATCTCTTGGACCATTCCCATCAGTATTAATCCATGCTGTTAATCCATTCACCCATCTAAAAACAAAAAACTCAGTCTGGAGAAAAAGGAACCCTCCTACATTGCTGGTAGAAATGTAAACTGTGTCTCCACAATGGAAAACAATATACAGTTTCCTTAAAAACTTAAAGTAGTGTTACTAATCCCACTCCTGGGTATACATTGGGAAAAAAAAACTTATACATTCATTCCAGTGTTCATCCCAGCACTACTTACAATAGCCAAGACACAGAAGCCACCTAAACGTCCATCAACAGGTGACTGGATAAAGATGTGATACACACACACACACACACACACACACACACACACACAATGGAATGTTATTCAGCCAGAAAAAAAGAATGAAATAATGCCATTTGCAGCAACATAGATGGACCCACAGATCCTCATACTAAGTGAAGGAAGCCAGACAAAGACAAATATATGATATCACTTATACGTGGAATCTAACAAAAAGACACAAATGAACTTACAAAACCAAAATAGACCCTCAGACATAAAAAACAAACTTGTGGTTACTAAAGACAAAGGGGGGAAAGACAAATTAGGAGTTTGGGATTAACAGATACACAGTACTAAAATAAACAACAAGGACCTACTATATAGCATAGGGAACTAACTGTATTCAATATTTTGTAATAACCTATAGGAGCAAAGAATCTGAAAAGGAATTTTTATATATGTATACATATATATATGTATATGTATGTGTGTGTATACACACACACACACATATCTGAATCACTTTGTTGTGTACCTAAAACTAACACAACATTGTAAATCAACTAAAATGAAACACCAACAACCCTCTTTTGACCCCAGTTCCCCATCAGGTACAGCTTTCTTTGTCTGCTGCCTATTGTGGCAAAGCTCCTCAGACAGAGTTGTCTGTGTTCACTGTCTCTAGGTCCCCTCCTCCTCTCTTAACTGAACCCACACCCATCAGGCCCTCACCATTCCACCCAAGCCGCCCTCTCATCAAGGTTACATGAACCAAGGTCGCCCATGACTGTCCCCCTCCCCCACTAAAACCAATGATGGCTTCTCACTCTTCATCTTTCAGGAGCCATCAGTAGCATTCAATACAGACAATCACTCTGCTCCTGCTTCCAGGCCCCAATACTCCCCATTTTCCTCCTACATCACACAAGGGCTGGTCTCTTTCTCTCACACAAAATATAATGCCTTAGGAAATCCTCCCAAGTCCACCTTCAAAATAAATTCAGGATATGACCACTTCTCAGCACCTCCACTCACTGCCCTGGTCCAGGAACCTCCACCGCAACTGGATTAGTGCAATCAATTCCTAACAGGTCTCCGTCCCAGGTACATTCTCAACACAGAAGCCAGAGTGGTTCTGCTACACAGTTAGCTCAGATCTAGGAAACTCCTTTGCTTAGGGCTCCTCACTTCACTCCTTAAAGTGTCTCTAAGTCCCACACCATCTGGCCCCCAGCCCCACCTCCCCACCTTCCCCTTACCCATTCCATGCCAACCACTCTGGCCTCCCTGATTTTTTCAGGCAATGCAGACACATCCCCACCTCAGGGCTTTGCACCAGGTGTCCTTTCTTCCAGGAAGGCTCCTAGAGCAGGTAACTCCCTCACCTCCAGAGCTTGGCTCCAATGGCACCAGCGGTAATGTCTATCCAGACCATCCTGTTTAACCGTGTCAAGACCCCATGTCAGCTCTCGTCCTGCTTGATGTTTTTCTATAGCATTCATCACCTTTAACACTATATATTAGCAGGTTTATTATTTAATGCCTTGCTCTCCTCCCAATAGAATGCAAGCACCACACGAGCAAGATGCTTCAACTATGATATATTCCAGGGCCTAGAAGAGCCCGGCCCAGAGTAGGCTCTAAATAAATACTTGCTATAACAGTAGGGATAACAATAATTTTGGTAATTATTGTTACTGTTATATTTTTACTTACCGTACTGAGCTCAAATCTACTTTTATATATTTACATTCCTTCTTTAAAACTTGTCTGTTCTATCTTCTAATTCAGTTTTCCCTTTGACTTTTCCCATTGTCCCTTAGTAATCCCTAACACAGCGGAACTGAAATTGCTGGCATGACCTCTTTTTAGTTCTTAAAAATCTTTTAATCTGATGGGAATTCAGGTTGAGAAAATGAAGAAAATCTTGGGGTTCCCCGCTGTGGCTCACTGGAAACGTATCCAACCAGTATCCATGAGGATGAGGGTTCAATCCCTGGCCTCACTCAGTGGGTTAAGGATCTGGCATTGCTGAAGGCGGTGGTGTAGGTTGCAGACACAGTTCAGACCTCATGTTGCTGTGGTTTAATTGGCAGCTGTGGCTCCTATTAGATCCCTAGCCTGGGAACTTGCATGTGCTGCAGGTGCGACCCTAAAAAAAAGCAAAACAAGAAAGAAGAAAGGAAGGAAGGAAGGAAGGAAGGAAGGAAGGGAGGGAAAGGAAGGAAGGAAGGAAGGAAGAAAAAGAAAAAAGAAAGGAAGCAAGGAAGGGAATCTGAGTACATGGAATTTTTCGGTGTTTACTGATTAGAGATTAAAATCCACTTAACACCTCATCAGATTTTTTTCCTTTAATTTCTTTAATCCATTTCATTTCTTCTGTATTACCAGCTTAAATTAGTTATAGCCCAATGATTTACACGTTAAAAGGTGCTCAATAAGTGTGAGCTGAACTGAACTGAGTTCTGACGAGCCAACCAGATAGTTTAGGCTTTTGAGAACTATTTCTGTTTTATATAAATTCCACTTAAAAGAATTATAAAGAACTTCGATTTTGTCCTATAATTCAAAACGTTCCCAAATCTTCTGTAACCTTTGAGTTACATTTTCATTGTTTGTTCCTCTAGTATCAGCAGATGATAAAACAATAGATTTTAAACATGTTACCAAAAAATATGTTGAGGGCTAACTTTGTTTCTCTATAGAAAAAAACTACATAACAAGGTTTTATGATTCTAGGATTGAGTCACATGCACACAAAGTACATTCATCGAGGCCATGTGTCAAAGTGGGGACTTGTCCATTATCACAACAATGAAGCAGAAATTCAAAACAAAAAACAAACAACAAAAAGAGGACTCTCTTCCCTATCTTTAAGGAGCTAAGGGTTGGTTTTCTTTTTTTTTTTTTTGGCCCCTAGGTCATGAAGTACAAAGAAAAAACTAACCAGGATTACTACCAGGTACAGGAGAGAAGAGTCTGCACTAACTTTAGGGGAGCTACAGTAGGAGAAAGAAATGACCAAAGAGGGGGTGACATGCTGGCACAAAAGGGAGTGTAAAAGAGCATCAGCGCTGCGTTCCCAGGCCACCTGGAAACCTCAGCCATTCTGAACTATCTTGCAAGAGGGGATCTCATGATCATTTCCATGTGGTGCTGGATCAAAGGGGCCCTTGCCTGGAGCAAACTGAGGACTCTGACCTTTCCGAGGCCGAGAAAACAGACAGCACACCAGGCCTCTAACTGCACGCGCCACACTAATCTGGGGTTGAATTGCTGACTGCCCCCTCCCAGAGACAGACTCCTACATCTTAGCTAATCAAAACTTTCCAGTGAGAACCTTAGGCTATTGCTGTCCTAATTCGATTAAAATCTAACAGAAACGAGGGGAAAAACAATAAGAGGAGCAGTCAGAACAAATTCACCCAAACTCCCCACTCTCTTGTGAGCAAATGTTTTAAAAAGGAAACTCCCGTGGCTTTTAACTAAACATTGTCCAAGCTTACAGAACACCTGGTCTTCCTGGCAATCAGAACTCTTCAAAAGCAACAAGGACCCTTTTGTTAACAGCAAACAAAGATGTCTCAGGTACAATGAAACACCTTTCTAGCCCCTCAATTAAATGGTTTTGTCCGTGTCATTTCATTTATTCCTCCGGTGATCTTTTCTCACATTTTCAAACTATCTTATCCCTGAAAACTGGTCTTAATTCAACAGGAAATGGAGCCAAAGAGTTCACCCTAAGGCAGGATAAGTAATCTTTTGTTCTTTTCAAAGGCTGACCCATTGGGGAAAAAATAATTGAGAACCACATACTTTAAAGGAATTTAATTTGAGTGGGTGAGATCTTTTTTTTTATGTTGCATTTTATTTTTTAATTTTCAGAATAACTTTCTAATAAAAATAATAAAACTCTTCTCAAAACGGCAAGAAGAGCACAGGACCTTTTTTAATCAGCAGATGTTACCAAAAGAAAAGACAAAAATAGAGAATAATAAAAGCTATCATAATAATAACTTTCTTAAAATGCCAAGGAATTGAGAAGGAGAAATTTTCTATCCTGATTTTTATGGCAAATAATAAATATATACAGGAAGATATATTAATATTTAACAATAAAAATGAAATAAATAAATGCAGGAAAATGTAGCCAGCGAATTTCATTTAGATCCATATAGGTAGCCCCAATTATCATTCTTAGAAAATAATCTGGCTAAATTTGAGAAAGGAGGTGAAGAAGGGAAAGATTTTTCTCTCAGTGTCATTCACACAAAAATGCATTTAATCCCTGAGGTTTTTCTTATTCAATCTCCCTTTTGTGAGCTGGCAACTCATATCCTTAGCTGGAAGGGAACTTCCATGAAAACAAATTGAGTTAAGCTCAATTAAAGAGGACAGATGTTAAGTTCTTTATAAAGCTCATTATAAAACTACCATGGCTGCTGGATCCCCACAAGGTCCAGTTTCACAAAGTTCACCTGAAATGCTGCCCTCAGCAGTCCCCCCCACCCCCGCAGTAAGGGTTCAAAAGCAGTTACTCAGGCATGGGAACCCCTAATTTACATCTTCACTTAAAAACAGAGCAATGGGTTATTACAACGTGGCTTCTCCAGTAATGTTCCCTACTGCATGTGCCCACTTGATGCTCTGCAACCTCCTTCATCCAGGATCTTCCCTCCTTCCCTTTCTACTGCTGGGCTATTGATAACAGGTTTACTACACCCAGCCCCAGATTTATTACTGGGATCTTTCGCTCTCCTCATTAAAATCTTCTGATCACTCTCTAATCCCTTAATGAATAAATTATAAATTCTTAGCCTAACAGTCTAGGTCATTCATAGTTTGCCTCCAATGGACTTTTTCCTGACTCGTCTCTGGTGACTTCTCCATTCACATCGTACTTTTCTAGCCAAGCCAGAACGTGCACTCTTCTCTGAGTGGCCATGCTCTGCACCACGTACCCTCTGGACCAGCCAATCCTCCTGTATCCCTCTACACTCGCAGAAACCCCAGCACCAGCATAATACACAAGGCGGACACTCCACCGACATTTGTTAAAATAAGATGCATCCTGGAGCTCCCATCATGGCTCAGTGGAAATGAATCTGACTAGTATCCACAAGGACGTGGGTTTGAGCCCTGGCCTTGCTCAGTGGGTTAAGGATCTGGCGTTGCTATGAGCTGTAGTGTAGGTCACAGAGGCAGTTTGATCTAGTGTTGCTGTGGCTGTGCAGTAGGCTGGCAGCTGTGGCACTCAGTATTTGTCAAATGAATGCATGTATGTAAATTAAATTAATATGCATGATATAGTTCTACTTTTTAAGTTGACAATTTAAAAAGCAGAGATTTAAGTACACTAAAGTTTAAAAGCACCTATTAAATGTAAGAAAAACTTTTTTACTAAAGTCGTGCCAATTTCTGCTGTAAGTAAAGTGACTCAGTATACATATGTGTGTGTGTGTATATATACACACACACTTTCTTTTTTTATATTATTTTCCATCACAGTTTATCCCAGGAGATTGGATATAGTTCCCCGTGGTATACAGTAGGACCTTATTATTATTATTATTATCCATTCTAAACCATAAGAAACTTTTTTTCTTTTGTTTTTTTAGGGCTGCACCCACAGCATATGGAATTCCCAGGTTAGGGTTCGAATCGGAGCTATAGCTGACAGCCTAGGCCACAGCCACAGCAATGCAGGATCCAAGCCACATCTGCAGCCTACACCACAGCTCACAGCAAGGCTGGATCCCCAATCCACTGAGTAAGGCCAGGGATCGAAATCGCATCCTCATGGATACTAGTCATTTTCCACTGTGCCAGAACGGGAACTCCGCATAAGAAATTTTTAAAAAGGAGATCATAAACCTTCCATGTCGCCAGAAAGGTAGATTATATCTATAGCTAGTAAAAAGAACAAAGTAGATACATATGTGCAGATGTGGGTATATTCTTAGGTGAAAAAGAGCAAATTACAAAGTAGCACATTTACCATCATCCTATCTGTATTTTTAAGGAAAGACAGAAAGGAAAGCTACATGAACAACCCAAGAGTCTGTTTCTATGTTTGGCAACTACCACTTGCTGCTCAGGTACCGTGGTCATGTACCTGCGTGTGGGTTCTCTCCTATTCAATGTAGGAGCCTTAAAATTAAACCTTTGAGCTTTGTGTTTTTGCTTCCCCTACCCCCGTGCCATGTAGAAAAGAAGGACTCAGTAAATTTTGCTGATTCAAAGACTTAGTAAGTATTAAAGTATTGAGGTTCTAACTGCATGGAAAAGAATTTACTAGCAACAGTTACTAGGCCTATGTCTTATTCTAATCCCTGTTTTAAAAGCCCCACAGCAATTTCTTCTACTAAGAAAATGTCTGTGACCCTGCAGCTGTCCCCTGAAACAGTGCCCCAACTCCCTGTTAGCTGGGACAGACATGGTGAGGATAATTAAACTCAGGCAATAATACAACACATTTTAGCCATGTGTTCCAACAGCCATGTGTTCCAAAGAACCATAACCAAGCTGCTATCCAACTGAAAGGAAACTAAAAATCATAAGGCCGCTTCTATTGTTTCTCAAGGAGATGATAACAAACAGAAATCAATGAAGAAACAAAGTAAGGGCATAAAAACACAGAAGCATGCTCAACCACAACAAGACAAGCCCGAAATATCTGAAATATAAACAGGAAAAGGCCTGTTACCGAACTACCAAAAGGGAGGCTGTTACCTAACAGAGAAAGCAGGGGGACAATTTATAACATCTTCTTGCAAACCAACCATAAGCCAAACAAATAAGAAAGTAAGAAAGATAAACAGTACCAAGAGTGAGACTTCACTTGCTGTACCGGAAAGGACAGTTGAGAAGGTGAGTCCCAGCTAAAGTATCTCATAAGCAGAGCAGGCAACCACAGCACTACCTCAAAATCCTTTTACTTCACAGTATTTCCTCAGAGGAGAATGGCTATGGTGTCATTATGGAAAAAAAAAACAGCTCTTGTCTGTCAAACTCAGCGTGCCAGGACTGAAACCACACCACCTCCTACTTCTCCCCAAACCTGTCCTTGCCTGTGTTTTCATCTTGTGGATCTGACACCACCATCCTTAACCAGCCCCGAGGAATCCTGCCAAAGCTGCCTCCGCCAAGGTCAGGCACGCACTTCTTTTTCTACATCTCACAGCCCCCCTGCCCATCAGCTGTGGCCGGGACCACCTCCAGGTCCAACCAGGTCTGCTCCACTCCCCTCAGTCTGTGCACCACTTCAGCCAGGAAATCTGACCACAGCCACCCTCTGATGGCTTCTCTCTGCTCTGAGGACCAAAAACAAAACACCCTCAGGGCCCTGCACGGTCCGTCCTGGAGCATCTGCCCACACGAACCTTCCCCGTGCCCAGGACTCCAGCCACGCTGCCTTCCTTCAGAGCCTGGACAAGCTCTTGTTCCCTCCTTCCACCGCCATCTGCACCACCCTGCCCTGCCCTGCCCTCTTCACCTGCGCAATGCCGACTTCCATTTGGGGCTCCGCTCATTGTTGCAGCCGCAGAAAACCGAAGTCAATCTGTCTTCCCCCACCCCTGAGCGCTGCCCTCAACTTATCACTGACAAGGTTCCCTGGCTCTCGAGCCAGGCTGAGTTCAACCCCATATCTGCCACCACTAGCTGTGTGCCTCAGCCTTCTTGTTTGTAAATTGGGGATAACAGTACCTACTTCACGGGGTTGTTCAGAGGATTAAGTGCTTGTACCGATGGAGGTCAGAGGTCAACAACAGAGAATCCAAAGGTCAAATCAAGCCCACCACCTACTTTTATAAGTTCAGTTTCTGCAGAACACCAACACACTCACTTGCACACATACTGCCTGTAGCGACATTCATGCTAAAATTTCAAGTTGAGTAAGTCGCCACGGAGGAGACCGTGTGGACCGCAAAGCTAAAATATTTACTACCTGGTCCTTTACAAAAAAAGATCACCAATCTTTGGCACAGATTCAGCCTCATCTACACAGCTAATGAATATTAGCTGCAACATGGATGAACGTTGAAATCATTATGCTAAGTGAAAGAAGCCAGCCACAAAATACCACATATTGTATGATTCCATTTGTATGAAATGCCCAGAATCTATCAGTGGTCACCTGGGGCTGAGGACAAGGAGGGGCGGAAAGTTTTGGAATGGGAGCAAAAAGGGTATTAGGGTTTCTTTCCTGGGGTGGGGGGGGGGTGATAAAAATGTTCTAAAATTAAATGTGATGGTTGCACAATTCTGTGAGCATGCTAAAAATGATTGAAGCATACACTTTAAACGGGTGAGTTGCATAGTATGTGAATCACGCCTTGAATTCTATCTCAATAAAGCTGTTCCCCAAAAAAATGCTAGCAAATATCTGTGAGCTGACTTGATTATTACCTTCATCCTCGTGAGCCAGGAGATCACGGCGGTGGGGAGGGTGGTGAGGGGGGCACAGCCAGGCCTGATTTTGCTCCACACTTTGGCCTTACAAGCAACTACCGCCATGCATTTCACACTGTACAGATAAAGTAGCTTTTGAATGAATGTTTATTTGGCTCGGGGAGGAGCGAGCAAGCGAGAGAGGGAGCGAGCGAACCTCTCTGCTGGTGTTTTTCCCCAGTCAACCCAGAAAGTTGAGGACTCAGTCTACTGGGAAAATCTATGACACACAACAAAGAATTTTTGCTTTGGGCCTTAGTGTGTGGGATCCAGCAAGTTCATGTTGCTGCACGAGGCCACCACACCCTTATGCAAACACCTGAGATCTTCACACTGAGGCTTTTGTTTTCAGCCAGGTGGAACGTAGCTCCTGGCCCTCTGAGGAGGCAAATCTTGTATTTCCAGCACATGAAAATGAGCCCACAATGCGATAAAATGCCTCAAATCTGGGATGCTATTTGTCTCCCTTTTTTCTCACCCTCTCTCTCCTATTTCCCACCCTCTTCTGAGTCACCTCCATTGCTCAGTAAAGATCTGTGGAATAATCAAAGAAAGGAGTACATTTCTTTTTCCTTTTTTTCAGTTTTTCAAGGGCCGCATCCGCAGCACATGGAGGTTCCCAGGCTAGGGGTCGAATCGGAGCTACAGCTGCTGGCCTACACCACAGCCACAGCCACGCCAGATCCGAGTTTTCGACCTACACCACATCTCACAGCAACGCCAGATCGTTAACCCACTGAGCAAGGCCAGGGGATCGAACCCGCAACCTCACGGTTCCTAGTCAGACTCGTTAAGCTCTGCGCCGTGATAGGAACTCCAGGAGTACATTTCTTCTAGCACATATTTCTTACTCCTCACGGCCATCTACCCACCGCAGGAACACTGCAAGCGCTTTTCTTCTGAAAATCAAGGTATGAGCCTGAGCCCCGTCCACAGAAGCGACAATCCAAGCGCCTCTGACTTCTGGGTGCAAAACAGCAAGGCTGCACTAAGCAGATCTGTGCTACGACTGCAAGTCTAGGATCCTTAGGCTTTTGCTGCGCCACCGCTGAAGCGCAGGTTCTGCGTCCCAACCCCCAGAGACTCTGGTGCGCGGCTTCACACAGCTCACTCTGAGGACCGTCTCTCTAAAGTCATTAGACCGGTTTGCATGCGTGACTTATTCTTGAGACAACAAAAAGGAACAGGAAGGGCCTGGCAAAAAGAGTGATGAAAGCCTGAACTCTGAGACATTAAGATAATGCAACTCAAAGTTTATTCGAGCAGAGATGGGTATCCTAAAACGCGCTCAGAGGGGCTCGGAAGGCTTTGCCAAAATAAGCCCTGTCCAGGAATACACAGGACTCAAAGGTAAGAAA
>PVHT021183526.1:9471635-9483823 GCA_004024745.2 Catagonus wagneri | reverse complement strand
GGAACCTGCATATGCCATGGGTGTGGCCATAAAAAGGACCAAAAAAAGACAAAAAAAGAAAAAATCAGCTGAAATGCCAGATCCATGGCCCTTCTAGCTACCACCCTATCTCTCTCCTCTCCTTCCAACCCAAACATCTTAAGAGAATTGTCTACACTTGCTGTCTTCTCTCCCTTACCTACCACTCACTTCTCAATCCACTAACAGCTAGCAGCCACTCCACTTAATTCTCAGCTGGGCCACTTATACCCATGGCTAAACCCCATCTCCAACCTTGTAGATACCCTGAAACTTCTGATACTGTTTCCTGTCCTCTCCTTCTTGAAACACTCTCTTTCTTAGGATTGCATGTCACCATACTCACCTGGTTTTCTTCCCGCTTCTCTGGGCATCCCTTCCCAGGTCCTCTTATGGGCTTGTCTTGCTCTATCTACCTCTGGAATGTTCTGCCTGGGCCTTTCTTCTCTTTTTCTAATTCTTTTATCTACTTCAGGGGAACCAGGGACCATTTATATACTAATCACTTCCAAATCTTTACCTTCAGTCCCAGGCATCTGCGTCTCTGCAACTTCATGTATGTTTAAGTCCCTGTCTTCTAGGTCCCTCCACTGAGTCAAACTCAACATTCTACAGCTAAGCTGCCCCCTCTAACAAAATCCCTCCCGTCACCAGGTTGTTCTGCATTTTTTTCAGTGAATGCTGTCTACCATCAGTTCATGTGCCCAAGAGTCATCTCTGAGTCCTCCCTCTCCCTCACTTTCCCATGTCCAGTCCATTAAAAAGCACTTGCTAATTACCTCAATCAAGCTGAAGGTAAAATAAAAAAATTTAAAGCCCTGAAAACTGTACCTATTAGATATCTGTGGACAGGCATTTTCCTCCATCCCCACTGGCAGCTCCGAGATCAGGACACTGTTATATCTCAGCTGGACCACCTGTCTCCACACTTGGTCCCATAAGGGCCCCCTGGCTGACTTCTAAATCACCAGTTCTGATATGCATCTACTCACAATCATTGGGTTGCTTCCCCTGGATCTTAGGAAACATTCCAAACCCTATTAGTTTACATGACCCTTTATAGCCTCATCTCTTCACAGGCTCCTTCCAGCTCTAACCCTCAGCTTCACCGCACATCCACTTCCTCGAATGTGCCATATTCAGCTGCTGTTACAACTTTTACCTGCTGTCACTATCGCCTGGAGCACTCATTCCGCCTTCAGCCTGCTCATCTGCTAACACATTTACAGTCTAAGCTTGGAAATCACTTCATCCAGAAGCTCCCCATCTCTGGGTGAGGTGTCCCTTCTCTGTTTCTGGAGCACCATGGCACCCCCTCCTATAGCACATCATATGGACTTGTCTGTATCCCCATAGTCAGATCATACATTTAAGGACAGCGATGCTATGTGCCATCCTCTGCATTCAGCATGGTGGCTTATACACCCCCGGTATCTAAAAATACTTGTAGAATAATGAATGAACAGATAATGAGCAGGGCTCCTGGAATAAATGAACCTCTACTTAGGAAAAGCATGATAGTTCATGGAGTTGTATCTCCTACCTTAAAAAAATCCTATATTTCCTTTCTGCAAGCAACAGAAATCAGCAAAATTCCTTGAAAGTGTTGGTTAAGTCACTGTCTCTGCTTCCTCACCTCCCCTTCTCTCCTCAACCCACTCCGGTCAGGCCGCCATCTCCACCACCTGAGGGTAAGAATCATGTCAGAGCCACCAACTGACTCCAAGAGCCTGCGGCTGTGTCTCCACTCCACACCACTGACCACCTCCCCTCCTTGGAACCCTGTCATCTATGGGTGTCCAGGCCGTTACTCTCGCCTGGTTTTCCTTCCATGGCCTTGGCTACTCCTTCTCTGTGGCCTTTGCTTGTTCCTCCTCTTCTGCTTCGCCTCTGAACACTGCAAACCTAAAAGGCCTGCTCTAGCTATACCCTCCATAAGTGACCTCATCCAGTCCATGGCTTTACATGTAAATATACCAGCCACATGCTGATGGCTCCCAAATCTGTGCCTTCTCTAGAACTCTGAATCCTGACATCCAAACGTCTATCTGACGTCTCTATATGGATATCAAATAAACATCTCATATCCATCATCCCTCATAGCAAAAATAAATGCTTGATTTCTCCCAAAACTTCTTTCTCTACCAGCTGTCTTTTTCTGTTTGTTTCTTTTCACAGCTACATCTGCAACATATGTAAGTTCCCAGGCTAGGGGTCGAATCAACACCACAGCCACGGCAACACCAAATCCAAGTCGCATCTGCAGCCTACACCACAGCTCACTGCAATATCGGGTCCTTAACCCACAATTGAGGCCAGGGATCAAACCCACATCCTCACAGAGACAACGTGGAGCCCTTAACCCACTAAGTCACAACGGACACTCCTCTACCAGTCATTTTCATTACAAAAAATTACATAAAGAAACTGCTCAATTGTTCAAGGGCGAAAATTTAGAAATTATCCTCAATTTCTCTTTTGACTCACCCCACACATCCCCATATTCACAAATATCCTTTGGAAAAAAATCCACGGTTCTTCCTCCCACTGCTACCAACCTGGTCTACGCTCTCACCTGGTTACAACAAAAGGATCCTAACTGGCCCTCGGGTTTCTCCTCCCACTTGCAGACAATCCCCTCTCCACCCAGCAGCAGCAGTGATCTTTCGGAAAATGTAAATCAGATCATCTCACTCCCAATTCAAAGTTTCCAAAGGTTTCCCATCCACACACCTTAACTTAGAGCTGACGAACTTCTGCCTGCCCCAGCCCTGTCTCACCTTATGCTCCAACACCAATCATGCCAGCCCTCACCCACAACAATCCAGCCACACCAGGCTCCCTTCGCTCCACAAATTCACCAAGTTTATTTCCATTTGAAGCTTTTCCTTGAGCCACTACCTCAGACCTGAATGCTGTTCCCGAGTTCTTTACACAGCAGCTCCACTGCATTACTCTATGGCTCCTTGCACGTCCCGTCCTCTTCTGATCACCCATCTAAAGAAGACACCCAGGCAACCATTGCATAAATCCATTTGTAGTATTTGGTATTTTTCCTGATTATCCCTTGTCTCTCTAACGGAAACACAAGCATCATGGGCATACGATGCGTGCTGGAGTTGTTCACCTTGGTAACCTCTCAGCCCAAAACAGTGCCTGAGAAAAGGTAGGGTCTCAGGAAATACATGTTGCATGAACACATCACCGAACAAACACACAGGTACTCATAAAAACCGTAATTATGTGATGAAGTGGTTAAGTTTAAATCCATCTGTACTTCTGAAACATTTTGTTTTGAAAATAATCAAATACCCTGAAGTTCTGCTCAGTAAACATTCGGACTGAGGCAGACCCGAGGCAGAACTGGTGCCCACTATTAATAACCGTTTTTGCTGAAGACAAGGTCAACAACACCCATGCTTGGAAGGATCTTACGTGTTCCTCCAATTTGAGAAGGGCTGTTTGCATTCTGTATTTCAGTCAAGCGCCCTTCATCTTGTAACATTTCACTGCTCGTACAATTGGGAGCCCCCTGTGCGGTAAGGACTGAAAAAACCAAGGTGTGACCACAGGGTGGGGCAGGGCGTGAGTGTGTGGCTACTCTTCTACCATTTCTTCCTATGCAAATTCAACACATCACCTCATAGACAAACAATGACCAGGAGAGGTTATTCAGCAGAAGTTTTATGTTTCTCCTCCAAAGATGTACACACTGGGAATAGCAAACATTCCCTTTCTCTAAGAAATCATTTACATCCTTTTTATCTACCATTTTTACATGACTCTAAGAACAGCTGGTGGTTTGTAAACTTCAGTTCTCATACACATTGCAAACAGTAAGTACAGTTACCTGTTACCAAATTTTCCTCCTAAATGTTTTAGAAAAATGGAGCCATTTGGAAAAATAATCATCAATGCTGAAACCACTTGAAGAGGTACATTTCGAACACCCTCTGATTTTCAGAGTACAGAATCACACACTAAATCCACCAAATGGCTGTAAATTAATCTCTTATATTTACTTCTTCCCCATTTTCAAGGGGAAATTATTTCGAGTTTTCTTTTTCCTAATATACTACTTCAAGCTCTGCATAATTCTACCCACTCCCACCACGTACGTATACACAAACTCAGAAAATCGTGTGTCTCCCACGGGGCTAATTAAAAGAGATTCTGATTTCTACAAGGAATGAATGAGATCTTTGTTAACCTACTTTAACAGGATTCTAAATGACCCTGGATTTATCTTGCCCTACTTTTCAAAATGTAACTGACCCAGAATAAAGTAAGCTTATCCCCAAACTCCTGGCAAAAACAGAACTGAAGTTCCCAGAAGACAAACTGTATCTACAACCTAAGGGGAAAAAGCCTTCCCTGAAAAATACTGTTTACTGCAAACACCACTGCTTACAGAGCTAGTTTGTTTTTCATTGGGATATTTTTAAGATTATGAAGCTTTACAATATCAAAGCAAATAATCCTCCTAGAAATCATAGCAAAAGACACGATCATCTACTGTGATATCAGGAACTTTCTGGAAGCTTTTGTGTTGGGACAGTACAGCACTGAAAGCCAGTGAAGGACTATAGCTTGACTGTTTTCTCTGGGTCTAATAATCACCTAATCAGCCAAAAAAGACCCCAGAGATAATTTGCTTTTACGCATAATAATGAAGCAGTCTGACTTAGAGAAGCAAAAATTCTGCCTGCTAATACACACATGTCCTTTTTCTTACTCTTCATTCCTCATTTCCATCAAAATTCTACACTGGGGATCTGGGTGCAAAAGGGCAGAAATTCTATCCGGAACCCTTTTATATTAAATCCACTCCTCTTTCTCAGACTTCACACAGTTTCATTCACTCACTGTCATGGGGTAGAACAGAATTTCTCTGAGAACACACTAATGAGCCCCAGGCACACATATAGATGAGCCCCAAACATAATATATGCACCTCACTGCCTCGTGTCAACGAATTATGTTTCCACCACTCTGTTTGATTTTCCTGAATACTGAACAATTCTTCTAACTCAGGGTACTTCACATATACATACATTTTTTTTTTAATACTGAAACAGCCACTCATTTTTTTCATTATATAGCTGTTTATTGAAAGCCTAAAACATGCCAGAAATTCCACTGGCAATAAAGATATAAGAGTCTCCTCTACAGGGCAGCCAACAGTCACTTAGAGGACCTCAGATGGCTTATGAAAGCAAGTAACGTCCAAGAATGAAAGGGAACTCGAGGAAAAGGAATAATTACAGAAGGTTCAGCAAGAAAACAAACTCCAGGGAAGTTCTTATGTCTCACTTGCTGATGTCATTTTACATGACACCGACAGGCAAAAACACAGCTGGATGGCACGCCTCTTGAAGGTGCTCAGTCTATTCATTTTGCAGTCATAACACCAGCCCACTACATAGGGTTGGCATCCAGTATTTACTGAGTTGCCGAATAAAATTCAACATTGTAGCACACAGCCATGCTTGTAATCTAATCCAATAAACACTAATAATTTTTAACGTTATTAGAAACAATTCAGAAC
Source organism: Catagonus wagneri (assembly GCA_004024745.2). Taxonomy (NCBI): domain Eukaryota; kingdom Metazoa; phylum Chordata; class Mammalia; order Artiodactyla; family Tayassuidae; genus Catagonus; species Catagonus wagneri. The sequence goes on along the minus strand of PVHT021183526.1, from coordinate 9,478,257 downwards.
TGAACACCTCCCTTCAGATGGATACACTGTAAATTAAGAATAAATTTAAATGGAGTATTAACCTAACTACAGAGACTCACATGGCACTGTTCAGCCCTCCCAAGCAGTGTCTACCCAGAAGGCAGAAACGGCTCTTTAATCTTTTAAAATATGGCATCTAGAAGGTAACAGCACTAAGTAAAACATATGAGCATTGTTAGAATGACACAGTAACTGGGCTGAGCATGGTTCTATACAGGCTCGGGCAGATGGTTAACCAACCATTCACCTGCATTCTGACAGGACCGCATGAATCTCCTTGTGTGGTGGCAAAGGCCACAGAATACACACTCCTTCCTAGTTCTGTTATCTAACTGATGATAACATTGCATATTCAGATGCTATTGCTCTAAAACACTGGCCTACCTCATTTCTAAAAACAAAACAATGTGTTCCTGGTACATAAATTCAGTGTGTCCTTTTATGGCCAACAAATTACTACATTTACGTGTTAAAAAGAAAAAACTTAGGAGTTCCCGTTATGGCTCAGCAGTTAATGAACCCAACTAATATTCCTGAGGATACAGGCTCGATCCCTGACCTTGTTCAGTGGGTTAAGGATCCAGCGTTGCTGTGAGCTGCAGTGTAGGCTTGGATCCCACATTGCTGTGGTTGTGGCGTAGGCCAGTGGCTACAGCTCCAATTAGACCCCTTCTAGCCTGGGAACCTCCATTTGCTGTGGGTGTGGCCCTAAAAAGACAAGAAAGAAAAAGAAAAGGAAAGAAAGAAACAACTTAGAAGTTTCTTTGGTGGTGCAGTGGGTTAAGGATCAGCTTTCTGCAACTACTGAATATTGTTGCGGCATGGGTTCAGTCCCCGGCCCCAGAAATTCTGCATGCCACAGGCACAGCCAAAATAAAAAAGGAAACAACTTAAATCTGAAATATATAAAGTGTGCAAAATAGTTCAAAACTACCATCACTGCCATCTAAAATATCAAGTCAGCCCTGTCAGTCAATTTCACTCATATTAATCCGACTTCCAAATGCATCCTTTACCTTTGTTACACTTTCAAGCTTTCCATGACTTATGAAGTCCTCAGGAAAGAGTCTCTTTGAAAACAGTACCTTTCAACTACATTTTAAGCACTTGGATGTAAAATAGTATTTAATGGTCTTATTATTTGATGCTATTAAAATAGTAAAAACACACTTTTTAAAAAGGAAGTTAATAATCTGGACATTACAGCTGCCACCTCTTCATCTCAAGCAGCTCAGCTTCTAACCTTGGAGCTTCTCCACTTTATTATCCACATTCAGTAGCTGCAGGGTCCTATTGAGTCTTCCACCTTAATAGTTTCGTATCTGTCACATACTTTCCTGCTCAGCGCTGTAACTCTAACCCAGGCCAACATTCCGCAACACCCAGATATTTGCAAAACTTTCTAATCAGTTTCTCCAACTTCACTTTCTCACCCCTTTCAAATCTTCCTATACCTCGAAGCCAGAATAACCTCCTAAGGCACACCTCTGACCACGGACCGTGTCCTCTCATTCTCAAGACCCCACAGCTGCTCACCGCCTAAAAGCAAAAGCCCCAAACTTCTTGGGCTTGCATTCAACACCCTCAAGGGTCATCATCTCAGAAATACTACTGAAGAGATTCCTCTTTGGTCTCAGTTTCCTTCCAATTTGAAAATTCTGTGGTATTATCCAACTTTACCCCTTTACTGCCTCCATAGTCACATCTATCCGATAATTGAAAGAAGTATTCTCTGAACATACCTTTCCCAACCAAAGAGCTTAGCAGAGATATTATTTCAGACAAAATATGTAGTTGCTATTTTCTTAGGACAAAAGTGAAGGAGGCACCTACCATTTTGCCAGGTAAGAAATCCAGTGGCAAGATTTAAAGAAATTCTATAATTATATAGGGGAAACCTTAATAAACCTTATAACCTTATAATTTATATAATTATATATAAATTATATAAGGGAAACCTTAATAAAGTAAATACATTTTTTTCATAGTTGATTTACAGTGTTGTATTAATTTCTGCTGAACAGCAAAGTGATTCAGTTATGCAAATATATACACTGATAAAATGATTTATAAAGGCAGCCATTTATCATTTTAATAGCTTGAACTTTCATAAATATGAAAATGTGGGCCATCCCTAGCAGTACAAAATGCACTATACTAAAATAAATTCCATTTTTTACATTAATCTGCTCAAATTCACAAATGCCATTTCTTTATCCTTTCCAAAATCCAACCATTTCCAGGCAATTATCCTCACTAGACTAAGAACACAAATATCTCCCCATGAAAAGGGCCCTTAAAAATCCCTTCATAAAGGCATGTTCTCAAGGATCAGACAAATGATGGACAAAGAGAAAGACAAAGTCCCTCGTTTACTGTTCTGCTCTATGAATTTCAGGAAAGCACTTAAGATACCTGTTTTCAAAGCGTATCAACAATGATTCACCACATTGCAATGCAGGCACTTTAATATTCTCTTGAGCGTTATCATTCTCAGTCAAGGTATGGACATAATTATCACAGAAATTATATAAGTTTTTGGCTAAAATAAAATAGGCATTATTGGTTAAACAGGCCTCCACCTGCCTTTTAGAAAGATTCTGAAATGTCTAGAAAAAAACTTGCTTATGAGCAGTGATCCTGAGCCTCCCGTATTACGTAAATTCTCTTTTCTCATATTACTCCAAGGATCACTACGCACACGTGAATTTGGTGAAATACAGGTCTGCTCACATAGTGTACACAGCCAAATGCTTTAAAGACTGTTGCCAACAGCTTGCGCTCCCATAATAGCTAATGTATATAATATTCTTTATCAATTTTTTGACTACATAGCTGGTAATCCTGCAATGAAAAACAAAGTTACCTTCAGAAGTACATACAAGTTCCTTTTTCCCTTCCTTTCTTCCTCCCTCCCTCTTTCTTTCTTTCTTTCAACAACTCAAGCTGAAAGAATATTTACAAATCTGCTGATAACAGTATAGATTTCTTTTGGGGAAACCCCTTCATTTCACAGTTAAGCCTTCATTCTATAGTCATGGGAACTCCTTCATTGAGGGTACCCGCTGCTGTGTGCAGCTCTCACGCAGTGCAAACCTGACTACATATAGCACTGGCTTTCTGTCTCTCCCTCTATAGCACAATGCATTCAGCACCATGTTCCTCTAAAGAGACTATGAACGAAAATCACTCGCACTGGTATACGTGTACATCACATTTCCATCGCCAAGCAAACCACATTCATCTCCTCCTGCAAAACAGACTGCATAACCTAGTATAATCCAAAACAGGCTAGAAGAAAACACACTCACTTATCAGTAACTTGCTAATTCTTTTGACCTACTTGTGAACCTGAGATTAATGTTAATTGAAAATGCCCATCTATATTCTGAATTAAAAGCTCACTGTAATAATACAAAATAAAGAAATAAAAAAATAAGAGTTTGCTACTGATTAACTAGGATAAGGCTAGGATTACATGTACTTTCCAGAGAAAGTTGTTGGGGAAATTCCCTCTTTCAAATTGTTCTCTGAACTGTGTCGGAGGGGGTGTGGTGCAGCGGAAAGAAAACTATCCTCCAGGTCACGATCCAGCTCTGCTGCTCATGATCTGTGTCACTGGGAGGGTAATCCCATCTCTCCAAGCCACAGCTTCCCTCTCTGCACCTTGAAGATAAAAATATCTCTTGCAGGGTGGCAGGTTGAGGATCTGATATGGTCACTACAGCATCTTGGGCTGCCGCTACGATGTGGGTTCAGTCTCAGGCCCTGGAATTTCCACATGCCATGGGCATGGCCCATATATATATATATATATACTTTACAATGTGATTATGAGGATCAAATAAGAAAAGGTATGTGACAGTGCTCTGTAAGCCCTTTGTGTGTATTGTGGTTCATCTTCAAAACACAGGTACAGTATAGGCATTATTTTATCCAAATTTTGCATATGAGGAAACTGAGACTTCAAAAGACAATCTATTGTCCAAGTTCAAAGAATTAGTAAGTGGCAGAGCCATCACTAGAAATTAGAAATACCTGAAAGTTTGCACCTTTTGACTACTTTCATTCAGTTCCACAACTACTACCACCTCTGGTAACCACAAATCTGATCTTTTTCTTTGAGTTTTACATTTGGTTGGTTGTTTGTTTCTGAAGTAGAATTGACCTACAACACTATATTAGTTCCTGTTACACAACATGGAGATTAAATATTTCTATACATTTCAAAGTGATCCCCACTATAAGTCTAGTCACGACCTCTTAATAAGATAGTACTAGGGATGTAATGTACCCATGATAAATATAATTAACACTGCTCTATGTTATATATGAAAGTTAAGAGAGTAAATCCTAAGAGTTCTCATCATATGGAAATCTTTTTTTCTATTTCTTTAATCTGGCTTCTATATGACATGTTTACTAAACTTATTGTGATAACCATCTCATGTATGTGAGTCCTTACGCTATACACTTTAAACTTATATAATATGTATGTCAAATATATCTCAATAAAACTGGAAGAAAAAAATTAAATAAATAAACGAAGAGGAGTTCTCTTCATGGCTCAGCAGAAAATGAATCCGACTAGCATCCATGAGGACACAGGTTCTATATCTGGCCTCACTCAATGGGTTAAGGATCAGGCATTGCTGTGAGCTGCGGTGAAGATCACAGACACAGCTCCTATCTGACATTGCTGTGGCTGTGGTGTAAGGTGGCTACAGCTCCGATTCGATCCCTAGCCTGGGAACCTCCAAAAGCTGCGGGTGTGGCCCTAAAAAAAAAAGAGAGAGAAATAAATAAATAAATAAATAAATAAATAAATAAATAAAAATTTTAAAAATCAGGATCAATTAAGTCAAAGGAAAGAAAGAAATTAGATTTACCTGACGATTTACTGATGCCCTATCTTCCTGATACGTTTTAGGTATCATGAATTAGTACTCACCTGAAACCAAATCTTCAGAGAAAAATCAGAACACTGAGTTTTTTTTCAGATGAATGAAAATTTGACTCCAATATTTATGAAGAGTGTATGACACCATTAAAAATATACTAATTGAGAATTTTTAAAATTCTTACCTCAAGTATGACCCCTCAACATACATCATGCTTGCTGGTCTATACGAATTACATGATATTTATTTTCTAAGGCCTGATAGGTATTGGTGTAGTCTATTGTAATAGCTATTGACCCCAAAGTCAAGAAGCTAATTATTCAAAACATATTTTTAATTAAAAACAGCTATCAGAAAATCTTTTGGGGATCTTTATCATATATGATGAAATAAATACAAAGTACAGCATGGCAACTATAGTTAATAACACTGTACTGCATATCTGAAAGTTGCCAAGAATAAATCTTAAAAGTCCTCATTACAAGAAAAAATTCTCTATGTAGGATGACAGATGTTAGACTTCTTGTGGTGATCATTTCACAAACTATACAAATATCAAATTATTATGTTGTATACATGAAACTAAATTAATACTGTATGTCTAGTATACTTCAAATTTTTTAAATAATAAAAAATTATTATTTGGGGATGGAAATTCTATAAGATTTCGTTGTGATGGCTGTTGTACACCTATAAATGTAATAAAATTCATTAAGTAATTAAAAAATAAATTTAAAAAGAAATATGGAAATTATAATAATGATAATAAAAATAATAAATTAAAAATTAAAAATAACTGACTCAGGAGTTCCGTTGTGGCTCAGTGGACACCAATCTGACTAGCATCCATGAAGACACAGATTTGATCCCTGGCCTCGCTTAGTGGGTTAAAGATCCGGCGTTTCTGTGAGCTATAGTGTAGGTCACAGATGCAGCTTGGATCCTGCGTTGCTGTGGTGTACGCCAGTAGCTACAGTTCCAATTCCACCCCTAGCCTGGGAACCTCCACATGCTCCCGATGTGGCCCTAGAAAAAGACAAAAAAAATAATAGTAACTGACTCAAAGGCTATGGCTTTTAAAAATCATTCTATAAATGTTCCACAATACTGTTAATAATCTTTAAATTACCTTAAAACACATATCTTAAAAGACTTGCCATAGCCTTACTTCTATGCTAGCTAACTTCACCCAACTCCAAGATCTGTAGAAAGTAGAAAGACAAAGTATGTAACAAATACCGCCAAACTCCACAAGAAGCATTAAAAAGTACAGAAAGTAATTATTTGCATAAATACATACATAATTCACATGATTGAATAACACTCGCTTTTAATGTCAAAACCAGTCAATTTTTTTTACAACAAAATATAACAATTTATTTACGCCTATTCTCTCATAAAACATTCTCACCTCTATGGAATTTTAAGTGGATATCTATAACCAAAACTCATCCATTTTTTGGGACTTAATTAAACTTCAAAGTTTCTGCACAGCTAAGGAAACCCTAAACAAAACGAAAAGACAACCCACAGAATGGGAGAAAATATTTGCAAATGATTCAACTGACAAGGGATTAATCTCCAAAATTTACAAACACCTCCTACAGCTCAACACCAAAGAAACAAACAACCCCATCCAAAAATGGGCATAGGATCTAGGCAGACAGTTCTCCAAAGAAGACATGCAAATGGCAAATAAA
>PVHT021183526.1:9442776-9471535 GCA_004024745.2 Catagonus wagneri | reverse complement strand
AAAGGAACCCTATTACACTGTTGGTGGGAATGCAAATTGGTGCAGCCACTGTGGAAAACAGTATGGAGATTCCTCAGAAAACTCAAAATAGAATTACCATTTGATCCAGCAATCCCACTCCTGGGCATCTATCCAGCAGAAACCATGACTCGAAAAGACACCTGTACTCCAGTGTTCACTGCAGCACTCTATGCAATAGTCAGGTCATGGAAACAACCTAAATGCCCATCCACAGAAGAGTGGATAGGGAAGATATGGTACATACACACAATGGAATGTTACTCAGCCATTAAAAGGAACTAATTACCAACATTTATAGCAACATGGATGGACTTAGAAATTATCATGCGAAGTGAAACCAGTTGGACAATTAGACAGCAACACCCAATGCTACCGCTTACATGTGGAAACTAAAAAGACACAATGAACCTTCTTACAGAACAGACAATGACTCACAGACTTTGGAAAACCTTGGTTTTTCAAATAAGACAATCTGGGCGGTGGGGGGAAGCACTGGGGATTTGGGATACAAAACCTGTAAAATTGACTTGTGATGACTTATGTACACCTATAATTGAAATAAAATCCATTAAGAAAAAAAATAATAATAAATAAATAAATAAATAAAACTCATCCATTTTTAATATTACTACTATTCCCTTTATTTTAGGACAAAATAAGGATAGACATTTCAAAGAGGCTCCACACGAGCTCCCGTTGTGGCTCAGCAGGTAAAGAACCCGACATAGTATCTGTGAGGATGAGGGCCTGATCCCTGGCCTCACTCACTGGGTTAAGGATCTGAAGTTGCCACGAGCTGCAGTGTAGGTTGCAGACAAAGCTCGGATCCAGCATTGCTGTGGCTATGAAGTACACTGGCTGGCAGCTGCAGCTCCAGTTCAACCCATAGCCTGGAATTTCCATATGCTGCAGGTAAAATGATAAATTAATTAATTAATTAATTAATTAAAATAAAATAAAACTATACAAACAGGGTATAAAATAAGTGCAAACAACTCCAGGAAACCTATGGTTAACTATTTAACTTTCATTGCAAATAAAACACATGCACTCAGAGTGAGAAACTGAGATACCAAACCCCTTCCAGGGGTTCCTTACTCTCCCATGTTGATGGGACAGCAAAAAAGACACTGGAGTATACTGAAAGATTCCACAATTGAAAAAACACAGACATATGTACATATTCCACTGTAAGAGAGACAGAAAGCAATGCAGTTTGTTCCACAGCTGCCATGGGTGTTACCTCCTACACCCCCAGTCTTCATTACCTTGGAGGGAAATATGAAGATCATCGATGCCCAAGGAGACCTGTTGATCCTCGCTGGGAAGCACAGGACTCGACGCCATCCTTTGACTCAGTGGAGATTATATCATGTCCATCTCAGTGAAAGAAGTAAACTAAAAACCAAAGGGATAAATGCTAATTAGGAACGCTGCAGCTCTGCACTTCCAGTAAACACGCATTGCCAGAAACTGCTCTCCCCAAACAATCGCCGCTTTCTGGTGAGTGTTTAGCTAGTGAGGAACAAAGTGACTACGCCTTCTTTTTTGAATCAAAATCAAGATTTTGCCCTATGACCTCTTCAGGCCCTTTGGAGTTGCAGGCAGGACTCCACAAGAGCTAGTACTGTGGGTTCTCTATGAGTGGTGAAAAGGAAAGCTATGCATTTAGATTTCATAACTTACCCAGAGCACCTAAAGCTGACACAAACTGCTAACTTAGGTGTTCGTGCATATTATGTTATTAACCTTAAACCCACACGGATTTCCTTTAAAACTTTTCATTTAACTTAGTTTCTTTTCTGCTCCATATTTGTTGCCATTTACTGGAAACACAAAGAACTGGGTCTGCAGAGTTGGCAAAGTGAAACTAAAAAAACTATATCAAAGAGAATGTTTTCGCAGGTTATCTAGTATACTGAATTACTTCCCCAAGTTCTTATTTTTCTACCTACACATTTCTTTCTCTACGCCCACTTTGACTCTTAAGGAATCCTTCCAGGAAGAGAAATTCTTATTGTGGAACTCTTTAAAAGCACTGCTTGAGCATGTGTACGTTACTCTTAATATCCTGGGGGCTGAGAATAAAACACTGACTCCTCCCATACGGATGACTTTCTTATCAAAAAGAACCTAACCAAATACACAAAAACATAAAATGTATTAGGAGATGGAGAGATGAGTGGATAAGTGTACAAATATGTAATCAAGCAAGTCTAGCAGAACTATAATGGCAGCATCTATGTGTTGAGTATGTGAGTGTTCATCATTAAATGCTTTAACTTTGCTGTGTCTCAGAAATTCTTCAAAATAAAATGTTGGCGGGGGTACTGCAAAAATAAACCTGAGGTCAACAGCCTGATCAATCACTTATATTCAACAGACCACTTTTTAAAAATGCCAAGAACAGGAGTTCCCATCAAGGCGCAGTGGAAACGAATCGAACTAGGAACGATGGGGTTGTGGGTTCAATCCCTGGCCTCACTCAGTGGGTTAAGGACCCAGCGTTGCCGTGAGCTGCGGTGTAGGTCACAGACATAGCTCGGATCTGATATTGCTGAGGCTGTGGAGCAGGCTGGCAGCCGTAGCTCCAATTTGACCGCTAGCCTGGGAACCTCCATACATTACAGGTGCAGCCCTAAAAAGCAAAAAAAAAAAAAAAATTTTTAAATAAAAATAAAACTGCCAAGAACAAAAATTATTAAACATCTAATGCTGGAGCAAGACTTTGAAAATCTTTCAATCCTATTTTCCCCCTCTGTTTATCATCCCAGCCTCCTTTATCACCTCTCCTGTGCATCACTGTTGTTAAAGATTTTACCTACCAAATATGTTTACTAATTAATAATTAATTTGTTTTATCCTCTGAAGTAAGATGAATCAGAGCCTGCCTGAGGTAACATTGTTCCTATACTGAGTCAATACAATTCTAACCAAAATAAAAACCAACTTGTTAGTTCAAACGAGCTTGTGCAGCCTGTGACTGATAAAGGCACAAATGTCCTCAGTTTTTGGTGTACTGAAAAGCCCCACCACCCCTTCCCAGATGGAGAGTTCCTGAACCCTAAATAAAGACAAAGCACTTCTTCATGATGATGGGAGAAAAACAGAATTCCAGAATGAAATTCCTAAGTGCAACCACTATTCCAAGCCAGGGCTATTTTTTTATTTATTTATTTTTATTTATTTATTTTTTGCCTTTTGTCATTTTATGGCCGCGGGTTTATGGCCACACCCGCGGCATGTGGAGGTTCCCAGGCTAGGGGTCTAATCGGAGCTGTGGCCACTGGCCTGCGCCGCAGCCACAGCAACGCAGGATCCGAGACGCATCTGCAACCTACACCACAGCTCACGGCAACGCCGGATCGTTAACCCACTGAGCAAGGGCAGGGATCGAACCCGCAACCTCATGGTTCCTAGTCGGATTCGTTAACCACTGCACCACGACGGGAACTCCTTTTTTTTTTTTTTAAGGATAGCAATAGCCACAAACACTTTACATAGCACTTACTATATATAGGCACTGTTATAAGCACAGCTGTATGACCTAGGTACAGTAATTATGCCATATTTGAAAAGACAAAACTGAGATGCACAAATATCATACACAGTTGTCAAGAATACAGACCTAATAAAGGATGGAGCTACGATTTGAACCCAGGTGATTTTGGTTGCAGAGTCTATGCTCTTAGTCAATACAGATTGGTAATGGACTGACTCACAGAGCTAGCTAGAGCTGGCCAACGCTTTGCCAGATTTCATCAATTCCTTTTCATTCCTTTACTCCGCAAACATTTATATATGTTATACACTGCTCTCAAGGAATTAAATCTTCTGAGGATGACATATGAAGACATACTGAGAGAAACCTTCTATAAAACGTATGTAGAAGGTGGTATGGAAGCAAAGGAGAAGGCATGTCCCATCACCTGAATCTGGAGACAGATATCATGTCAGGAATGCAGTTCGTATAGAATGGCATCTCACTCCAAATAGTCCTGTAAGCACTGTTCAAACAATACCTCGAATTTAATGACTCTGAGAGCCGCTCATTGAATATTGCCATTCAATATTAAATAAATATAAGTAATCAAACGTAGGGGAAAGATTTTAAAATAAAAACAGAACAAGAAGCAACAAAATGATAACCAGAGAATCAAGGAATCTTCCTGTGCTAAACTGGTATATGGAATCCACTATATTCTACATTAAAGTTATAGAAAAAATTAGTCTTTGTTTAAAAAAGTCTACACCTTAAAATAACTATTTGTCTGAGTTCCCATTGTGGCATAGTGGAAATGAATCTGACTGGTATCCATGAGGATCTCGGTTCGATCCCTAGCCTCATTGAGCGGGTCAGGGATCCAGCGTTGCCCTGGGCTGTGGTGTAGATCGCAGACGTGGCTGGGATCCCTAGTTGCTGTGACTGTGACATAGGCCGGCAGCTGCAGTTCCGATTTGACACCTAGCCTGAGAATTTCTATATGCCATGGTGAGGCACTAAAAAGCAAAAAATAAATAAATAAAATAACTATTTGTCTGAAAGTTTTCTTTTTTCTTATTTCTTTTTTTTTTTTTTTGTCTTTTTAGGGCTGCACCCACAGCATATGTAAGTTCCCAGGTTAGGGGTGGAATTAGAGCTGCAGTTGCTGGCCTACAGCACAGCCACAGCAACGCAGGAACCGAGCTGCGTCTGCGACCTGCACCACAGCTCACGGCAACACCAGATCCTTGATCCACTGAACAAGGCCAGGGATCAAACCTGTGTCCTCAAGGATACTAATCGGGTTTGTTACTACTGAGCCACGATGGAAACTCCCAGGTTTCTATTTTTAACAGTGAAAATTTATTAGGAAACAAGATCAGATCTGGCAGATCAGATCTGGCACTGCTGTGGCTGTGGTGTAGGCTGGAGGCTGAAGCTCTGATTCAACCCCTAGCCTGGGAACTTCCTTATAACAAGGGTAAGGCCCTAAAAAAAAGATTTAAAAAAAAATGTAAATACCTGTGACTTTTTAAATGGCATAAGCTATTTTGAACTGACTGTGGTTTGCTCATGCAACATACATTATTAATACGCAACCAGTATCTCTAAAACATCAAAAAACTAGAGAATTTACTTTTTTAAAAAAGAAAAGAAGAGTTCTTCGTGGCTCAGCCGATGAACCAGACTAGTATCCACGAGGACAGAGGTTCTATCTCTGGCCTCACTCAGTGGGTTAAGAATACTGTGTTGCTGCCATGAGCTGTGGTGTAGGTCACAGACGAGGCTTGGATCCTATGTTGCTATGGCTGTAGTGTAGGCCAGCAGCCAAAGCTGCAGCTCCAATCTGACCTCTAGCCTAGGAACTTCCCTTTTTTTTTTGCCTTAAAAAGCAAAGAAAAAAAAGAAAGAAAGAAACCTTGCATTTACTTTAGATTATTATGATTAGAATTTCTGCAACTCAAAAATGAAATCTGAACAGAGATTTCTAATGAATGGAATCATGAGTGATTTTTATTTCCCTCCTTTCATTTCTCTGCATTTTTAAATTTTCAAATGAGCAATGCCTGCTTCTACTGCAATAAGAAAAATGTTTTTGCTTTTTCTTTTTTTTTTCTTATCTTTTTTTAGGGCCACACCCATGCATATGGAGGTTCCCAGGCCAGGGGTTGAATCAGAGCTGTAGCTGCCAGCCTATGCCACAGCCACAGCAATGCAGGATCTGAGCTGAGTCTCTGACCTACACCACAGCTCACAGCAACACAGGATTCTTAACCCACTGAGTGAGGCCAGGGATCAAACCTACATCCTCATGGATATTAGTCAGGTTCTTAATCCACTGAGCCACAAGTAGAACTTCCCGTTTTTGGCTTTATATTAATGAAATGACAATGAATGAGGAATAAAGGTATTATTTAGTTAAGGGTTTGTTCTTCAATCCCTATGCTACGTAACCTACATATTTATACCTTTTTTTTTAACAGATGGTGCATATTTATATCTTCATAATGAGAAAAATACTCAACTTATTGACACAAAGAAAATACTGAAAAAAATTCTTTTGAGTTTGTCAGCAATCTCTAGAAAAGATTCCTAAAAGCCTTTCTGGTAGCTTAACAGGTCTCTTATTTTCTCATTATTAGAACGTCTGCTAATGAGGCCTGCTGTTCTAACTGCACTGAAAAAAAATCACTGAGTCCACAGGGAAAAGGGGACAGCTGTGCCATCTTCAAAGGCTGATCAGAAGGCATATGTACCATAGCAGGACATATTAAGTACATTCAGGTAATTCTTTAACAGAGTGATTTAAATGTCAGCATTTTCCACGGGGTGCCTCCCTGTCCTTTTTTTTTTTCAGTAGCTGCACCACATTATTTATGGTCCACCAAGGAATTCTGAAGGGTCTCCTTTTTGTCAGTTAAGTTATAGAGCTCTTCCTAGCAACTGACAGTTATTAACTTTGATCTCCCTACAAGCTCACAGAAGAAAGCTGGTGACAACACATTTGCAATAAGTTTCTTCATCTTTTTTTCTGTTAACTCTTTCTGGGTTTTTATTTATCTTTTCATCATCATTTGACCAGAAGCAATTAGCGTAAATTCCCAGATCCATTGATTTTAAAGTCCACTCTCCTACCTCCTTTCAGGCACTTTATTTTTCTAATGACCACTACAAGATGCCAGAACAATCAATTCCAGCTATTCACTGCACTTCTGGAAAACAAACATGTAGCAAATCTCTGCCTAAGATACTGTTGCACTTGCTTCCACACAATGAAGCAGTGTCATTCTCCAGCCAATACCAGCTGAGCCCCTAAACCATCCACTTCAACCTTGATAACAGCATTCTGAGTGAATGTAGCCACTGCCCTAAAAGAGCCTTCTGTTGGCCTTGACCAAGTCCCAAATTCTCTAGGCTGCTGTGTCCACTGCTACAGGAAGGGAATGTCTTACAGGGTAGTTGCTGGAGTTCAGTGAAGCACACAAAACTACAATCTGCAGTGGCAACTAACATTTACTGAGTGCTTACTCTGGCAGATATACTACAGTATATAAACGGTATTTACTATCATCTATGAAACAAATTTATCAGGATTATCATATTTCTTAATCAGCAGTCAAAATTAAAAGCTAATCACAATATTAAAATGAAGAGAAGGAGTTCCCTGGTGGCTCGGTAGGTTAAGGATTTGGCATTGTCACTGCTGTGGCTCTGGTTACAGCTATGGCGTGTGTTCAGTCCCTAGCCCAATTTCTCCAAGCGAGTATAGCCAAAAATAAGTAAATAAAAATAAAGAGAGAAAGGAGGAAAGAAAGAAAGATAACGATAAAAACTTCCAATGCTACAAAACCTGATGTGTTAAATCAGCACAGATCTAGAAAGCATGTATTCAGGAAGTAATTATTTTTAATTTTCATCAGCACATTTCTACCTAGAAATTCTTCCCTTGCACCCCACACTCCAATTTTTAAAGTTCATGATTCTCCCGGAAAAAAGCTCTTTTCTTACTACCTTTTCACCAGTCTCCCAAAAAGCTTGGAAACATCTTTAAGTATTAAGTATTGAAAATGATTTATGTGTTTTTCTTTTTAATACAGACCTTTTCATTTCTTTTGCCATCACCTCTGCCCATGATGCCATTACTTTGTTCCTAAGTTGTTAGTTACCAAAGATTCCTGGCTTTCCTATTAACTCTAGCTTCTCCACCCCTATCTTTGAAGAATCCCAAAGAGAACTAGGATTGGTGGTAAGAAACACAGAAGAGGTTGAGAATGTGACAGAGCTCTGAAAATGAATGGGACAGAGCTGTCGAAGATCAGGGCTGATAGCAAGACTTGACAAGTACGGACAGCAAAGGCAGGCCCCCCAGCCCTCACCAAACCCCCCAACTCAATGAACACTGGCAGTCAGACCTCTTCTCCGGACCCCTTGCTCCACCCACAGGTGGGATTTAGGAGGATTCTTTTCTGGAAAAGCAAAGCCCTAGGAAGGGCCTCTAGAGACTGATCTTTGGGATTCCTCAACAGAAAGGTCAGTTCTCTGCCAAGCACCCTATTGTGAAATTCCACTAACTGGCTTTTTCATGTGTCGCTCTTGACTATGACTGGACAGCCAGATTACCAGGCATTTAAGAAAAACCTCCAAGGATGAAAAAAAGAGACTAAAACAAACATAAAAGAGGTACCTGGAGGGATCAGCAAATGTAGGAAAGAAAAGAAAAAGAAAAATAGAAGTTGGTAATTGAATTTTTTAGAAATGACATCCTAAAATGAACTTTACTGCAAAGCTTATAATTTTTTTTTGCCTTTTTGCCTTATCTAGGGCCACACCCGTGGCATGTGGAGGTCCCCAGGTTAGGGGTCTAACGGGAGCTGTAGCTGCCGGCCTTCGCCACAGCCACAGCAACGCAGGATCCGAGCCGCGTCTGCAACCTTCACCACAGCTCACAGCAAGCAATGCCAGATCCTTAACCCACTGAGCAAGGCCAGGGATCGAACCTGCAACCCCATGGTTCCTTGTCGGATTTGTTGTTATCCACTGAGCCACGACGGGAACTCCTACCGCAAAGCTTATAAAAGGATTCACAAAAAGAATCAACATTTCTTTCATTTTACACCCTCGCATGACAATGCACTATATAACAAGAGCTATAGTTTACTAGTTTACTTCTTCTTCCTTTCATTCTTTCTTTCTTTTTTTTGTTTTTTGTTTTTTAGGGCCCCACCCATGGCATATGGAAGTTCCCAGGCTAGGAGTCTAATCAGAGCTGCAGGGCCGGCCAAGACCACAGCCACAGCAAGATGGGATCTGAGCCACATCTGTGACCTACACCACAGCTCACAGCAATGCCAGATCCTTAAACCACTGAGCAAGGCCAGGGATCGAACCTGTAGCCTCATGGATACCCATTACACTCATTACTGCTGAGCCACAATAGGAACTCCATATTTTACATTTTGTATGCTAACACATTTCACTAGCTTTTTCTTTAACCACTAGATTTTTAACAATATCAAAACAAAAAGTCATATTCTATGGGACAGAATTAATTTTAGAGAGCCCTCATGAAATCAGACTTAGTCTTGTTTATAAACAGCCACAGCCACACACAGGCTGAAATGGAAAGTAAAATGTAAGAAAACTACCTTGGCAGGAATCAATGCTTAAAGATTTTAATTGCAGCCCTCTTGAACAAGCACTGCTGTTTGTTCTATTTCCTCCAAAAGACAAAAGTCAATTCCACCCTCAGTGACAGAAATGGTAATACTACACAGAAGCTCAGCATGAATTCAAAATTCCACAGGAATCTGAAAGTTACCAAGGCAATTTTGCTTTTTAGGATCATAAAGACTACAGAATTAGTAATAGCGAAATGGGCAGCCATATCAGAGTTCTGAGCATAGGTGAGATACCTTGGCTTATGTTTCAAAATTATTATCTGGATTGATGTGTGGGAACAAAACATGGGACAAGGAATAAAGCAGAAAGATGAGTTAAAAGATGATTAGAGGATGGATGGTCAAAGGGATGGAGAGATAGATAATAAGTGAGAAAGCAAGGATGCTAAAATGTGAAGGGTAGAATCTAGGTGTTGAGAATACGAGTATTTGTGTAAAATTCTTACAACTTTTATATTTGACAATTTTCATAATAAAAGGCTGGGAGGAAAAGGTTATGAGTCATCCAGATGGTGATGGCTGGGACCAGGGCTGCAGAAAGAGAAGGCATGAGTGATCTATGGTCGGGTTCTGAATATACTGTGAAGATGATGCCAACAAGGTTTCCTGACTGATTTGACGGTATGTGTGGGAGAAAGAGAAGAATAAGAAATGACTTCAAGGAGTTCCCAACATGGCTCAGTCGAAACGAATCTGACTAGTATCCATGATGACTAGTTCCAACCCTGGCTTCGCTCAGTGGGTTAAAGATCTGGCGTTGCCGTGAGCTGTGGTGTAGGTTGCAGATGCAGCTCGGATCCCGCGTTGCTGTGGCTGTGGCGAAGGCCGGCAGCTACAGCTCCGATTCGACCCTTAGCCTGGGAACCTCCATGTGCCGCAGATGCGGTACTAAAAAGACAAAAAAAAAAAAAAAAAAGAAAGAAATGAATTCAAAAGTTTTTACCTACGCAAAAGAAGGATGAAGAAGCCATGAACTGAACTGGAGACAGCTGCAGGTGGAGCAGATGTGGGAGTGAGGCAGAAGTCTAGTTTTAAAATTTCAGATGTAAGTTCCCTGGAGGTTCAGCAGGTTAGGATGCGGTGTTGTCACTGCTGTGGGTCTGGTCGCTGCCGAGACTCAGGTTCCATCCCTGGCCCAGGAACTTCCACATGCCACTGGTGCAGCCAAATAAAATAAAATAAAATTTCAGGTGTACATTAGACATCAGCTCTGAATCCTGGTAACTTGTGCAAATTCCAATTATTTTTCAAAGTAAATGCTTCATGTCCCATGGGAAATGCAGCCAGCAGGATCAAGTCAGAATCAGGACTATGAAGCCTGACTAGGCAATAAGACAGGAACAAGGAACTATGAAAAAAAAAAAACCCTCAAGTGCTCGATTTAAAATGATCAATAAAAGGGTTACAAAATAAAATAAGAACATCTTCTATAAGAAAAACAGAAAAGAAATATAAAGCTTAAAGGGCCAATCCAGTGGATTCAACATCCAAATAAGAAATTAGAGAAAATTATCAAATAAAAGATTTTTCTAGAGCTGAAGGACAAGTATTATAAGAGCACAATGAATGTCCCCCCAAAAATAATTTTTTAAAGACCTTCGGCAAAACACATGGTTACAAAATTTCAGAATAGCAAGAATAACAAAACCTCCCAGAGGATAAAAACCAGACCACACACCAAGGAACAAGAACTAGAATAGCAGTAGACGTCTAAACAGCCATAGTGGTCAATAGAAGGCAGCAAAGAATATCTGAAATGTTCTGAGAAAACCTAAACATAAAGAGCTGAAACTATAAAACTCTTAGAAAAAACATAGGGCAAAAGCTTCAAGACATTGGATTTGGCAATCATTTCTTGGCTATAACTCCAAAAGGACAAGCAATAAAAGAAGAAATAAATTGAATTACAATAAATTTTAAAACTTCTGTTTATCAAAGGATACAACCAACAGAGTGAAAAGGCAACACATGGAATGGGAGAAAATATCTGCAAAACACGTATCTCATCAGAAGTTAATATCCACAATATAGAAAGAACTCCCACAACCCAACAATAACAAAATAAACAACTCAATCAAAAATGGCAGAGGATTTGAGTTCAACATCATTAATCGTAAGGGAAATGCAAATAAAAACTACAATGAGATGCCACCTCAAACCCTGGCTACTATCAAAAAAAAACAAAACAGAAAATAGAGTTCCCAGCATGGCTCAGTGGAAACAAACCCAACTAGTATCCATGAGGATGAGGGTTTGATCCCTGGCCTCACTTAGTGGCTTAAAGATCTGGTGTTGCTGCAGGCTGCAGCATAGGTCACAGATGTGGCGTGGATCTGGTGCTGCTGTGGCTGTGGTGTAGGCTGGCATCTGCAACTCTAATTTGACCGCTAGCCTGGGAACTTCATATGCTGCAGATGCAGCCCTAAAAAGAAAAACAGAAAACAGCAAGTGTTAGCAAGGATGCAGAACTGGAAGTCTTATGTACCATTGGTGGAAATGTAAAAATGGTGCAGCTGCTATGGAAAACAGTCTGGCAGATCCTCAAAAAATTGAAAATAGAATCACCATCCAGCAATTCCACGTCTGGGCATATACGCGAAAGAATTGAAAGCAGGGTCTCAGAGTGTATTTTCCTAGCAGCATTATTCACAATAGCCAAAAGGTAGAAGTAACCCAAGTGTTCATCCACAGATGAATGGATAAACAAAATGTGGCAGTTATATACAAAAGAATATTATTCAGCTTTAAGAAAGAAGGACATTGTAAAAAATAAAAAAAATTAAAAAAAAAGAAAGAAGGAAATGCTGACATACAACAACACAGCTACAAGCTGAAGACATCAACCTAAGTGAAATAAACCAGTCACAAAAAGACACATAGGATTCCACTTCCAAGGTGCCTAGATTCATATTCATTGATATATAATGTAGAACAGTGGTTGCAGGGACTGGGGAAGAGGAGGGGGAATTAATTGTTTTAATTAACTTTTAATTGTTTAATGGATATTAAGTTTCAGTTTTGAAAGATGAAAAGATTTCTGGAGATGGATAGTGATGATGGTTGTTACACAACAATGTGAAATGTACTAAATTCCACCAAACTACACACTTATAAATAGTTAAATTGGTTTTTTTTGTTTGTTTGTTTGTTTTTTGCTTTTTAGGGCTGTACTTGCAGCTTATGTTAAGTTCCTAGGCTAGGGTCAAATCAGAGCTGTAGCTGCCGGCCTTCGCCACAGCCACAGCAACTCAGAATCCGAGCCATGTCTGTGACCTACACCACAGCTCACAGCAGTGCCCAATCCTTAACCCACTGAGCGAGGCCAGGGATTGAACCCGCAACCTCAGGTTCCTAGTCAGATTCGTTTCCACTGTGCCATGATGGGAACTCCAAAGTAATTTCTTAATATGCAAGATTCCAAAAAATTTATGCCCCACAGTCTTGCCCTTAGAAAGCTACTAGAGAGAGTTCCCTGATGGTCTAGTGGATAGGACTTCACTGTTGCAACCTGGGTTCAATCCCTGATCCAGGAACTGAGATCCCACATCAAGTCACTGCCCACAGCCAAAGAAGAAACAAAGCTGGCGGAAAAGTTATTTCAACAAAATATGGCTGTAAAACAAGGAAGAAGAAGGGAAAGGATTCCAACAAAAAAAGAAAACTAAACATAAGAAAAACAGAGACTAGGTACCAGACACAGGAAAAATAAAAGGAGGTTCCCAGGATGACCGCCATGCACAGATCAGAGCAGGAAAAAGCAGGGCTCTGACAGAGGCGCAGGGTGGGAGCTTCGGGGGAAGGCTGAACTGGAAAGAGGGCATGTGAAGACAGGAAGAGGTGAGCAGAATTAAGGAGCACAGACCGATATCTCAGAGAAGCTGAAGAGCTGTCAGAAGAGTGAGAGCACTTTAGGAATTCAGCCAGCAGAGCTGGAGGTAGATTTGCAGGAACAGTGTTGGACCTGGAGATTCTCATACTAAGTGAAGTAAGTCAGACAAATACAAATTATCATGTGATGTCACTTACAGGTGGAATCTAATATATGATACAAATGAACTGATTTACAAAACAGAAACAGACTCACAGACATAGAAAACAAACTTATGGTTACCAAAGGGGGAAAAGGGGGGGTGGTGGGATAAATTTGGAGTTTGAGATTAGCAGATGCAAAATCTACTATTTATAAAATAGATAAACAGGGTCCTACTGTATAAACGGGGAAGTATATTCAGTATTCTGTAATAAACCATAATGGAAAAGATATGAAAAAGAATACACATACACATATATAAAAATAAGAAACTGAATGACTTTGCTGTATACCAAAGACTAACACAACACTGTAAATCAGCTACACTTCAATTTTTGAAAAGGTAAAAGAGGAGTTCCCGTCATTACTCAGTGGTTAACGAATCTGACTAGGAACCATGAGGTTGTGGGTTCAATCCCTGTCCTTGTTCAGTGGGTTAACGATCCGGCGTTGCCGTGAGCTGTGGTGTAGGTTGCAGCCGTGGCTCGGATCCCGCATTGCTGTGGCTGTGGCATAGGCCGGAGGCTACAGCTCCTGTTAGACCCCTAGCCTGGGAACCTCCACATGCCGTGGGTGCAGCCCTAGATAAGGCAAAAAAGACATACATACATACATACATAAGTGAGTGAGTGAGTGAGTGAGTGAGTGAGTTGGAGGCTGTGGTCAGAGAGTATTTGAATTAGTGATTTTGAAGATGGTGTAGCTCCTGTTAAGACTTCCAATTTGGAGCCTGAGAAACAAACAAAAAAGAAACTCCTACCTCCATTCATTCCATAGAGAATGGGTGATTTGAACATGTTCACCATTCTTCTGGGTGGAAATGCTGAGAAGTATGGAAGAGAAGGATCTAGGGAGCTCTCATCAAATGACCTCATTTTCCTAAGGAAAATAAGTAGTCAGGTCATCTGTCAGGTGTGCGGGAGCAAGCAGAGGGGAGGGTCCTTGAGAAATGAGCAATGCTTGGAACAGGCCATAGTCAAGAACCTGAACAAACCAAGGAGAGAAATACACGAGGAGATGGAGGACACTGAAGGCACATGAAGGTGGGGTCAGCACTGGCTGCAAATGGACCCAAACAACATTCTGGGTGCAGGGTCCTCCCAGGAGGACTTGACATCTGACTGATGTTCAGGTAGGAGCAGCAATAGGTGGAGACTTAATAAACTGAAAAATGCTCCAAAAATGCACATAGACACAAGGACACAATTACAAGAATGTTCACGGAAGAACTTTTTATTTTTTTAGGGCTGCGCCTATGCCATACGGAAGTTCCCGGGCTAGGGGTTGAATTGGAGCTACAGCTGCAGACCTACACCACAGCCACAGCAACATGGGATCCTTAATCCACTGAGTGAGGCCAAGGATTGAACATGCATCCTCATGGATACCAGCAGGGTTCATTACCACTGAGTCACAATGGGAACTCCCTGGAGGAACTATTTTTAACAGAAAAAGTGGAAACAGACAAATCCCATAGATAGGGGAATGGATACACTGTAGTTAATTCATAAAAGGGAAGACTATACCCCACATTTTAGAATGAATGACCAGGCTCAGCAGGGTTATAAATCAAAACTAAAATGTTGGAGGGTAGATGGTAGAGCAAGTGCAAAAAGACTGAGATACTCTGAAGTTATTTACGTATATTATGGAAGTGTTTTGTTTTGTTTTGTTTTTGTCTTATCTAGGGCCACACCCGCAGCATTTGGAGGATCCCAGGCTAGGGGTTGAATCGGAGCTGCAGCTGCCGGCCTACACCACAGTTCACGGCAACACCGGATCCTTAACCCACTGAGCAAGGCCAGGAATCGAACCTGCAACCTCATGGTTTCTAGTCGGATTCGTTAACCACTGAGCCACAACAGGAACTCCCCTTT
Organism: Catagonus wagneri; assembly: GCA_004024745.2. Lineage (NCBI taxonomy): Eukaryota > Metazoa > Chordata > Mammalia > Artiodactyla > Tayassuidae > Catagonus > Catagonus wagneri. The sequence goes on along the minus strand of PVHT021183526.1, from coordinate 9,456,445 downwards.
TACGGAAGTTTTAAACACCCACATACATACATGGTAGAAAGAAAAGAGGCATGCTCAGGAAAGATACCCACCAACTTCAGGGCAGAGGGCAAAGGAGGAGAGAGGGTGGGACTTCAGCTCTATAGTTAATGTTTCTTTCTTCTAAAAATTTAACATCTAAGTAGGGAGTACATTACAGATGTTAGAAATATCCATTCCTTTTTTTCCGGAGTAAACTTAACAATTATTTTATTGAACAACACATTATAAGTTGATTCAGACATCTTAACTGACTTCCTCTTCCCAGATCAAATCACATTATTAGATTTTAAACTATGTTACCATCTGCTGATCCATTATCAATCAAATAAATTATCAATAGTTTATAGTAAGTGGTAAATATATTTAACAAAACATCACTGAGAACTATTCGTTCTTAACATTTTAAAATTGTCATCGAATTCTGCTTAGGGTAGAGGAGAGAGATGAAATGGTTGAAAGAGCCCTAGACTTAGAGTCGGAAGACTCTGGCTTTGGTCCCAGCTCTGCCACCGACCTCATGGCCTTGGATAATCATCAGCTGCTCAAAGGTCCCATTTCTTCATCTGTGAAGTGATTTTCACTGAGCCAACTCAGAGACTTTCAGGTCCTTGCCAAAGAACCTAACCTGAAGCTCTCTGCTGCACACTTGAAAGCACGGCATTACAAGAAATGATACTCACGGAGGAACGCCTACTAGACTGAAAGTCCACCCATTCCTGGATGTGGTCATTGGATCCTGTCCAGCCACAGGGAGCTGTGAACCCGAACTGCATTGTTTTTTCCCCCTCAGAGAAATGTTTTTATTAAAACATATTCTGGCATAATCCCATAAACCTCACCGAACAGGATATTACAAGAAACAGTCTAGAGAGACCTACCGTTGTTCTGCTTACACAGGAGTTCAGGAGTAGTTTTTAAGCCACGGCGTTCCTTTTATGAGAACACGCTGTGGAAAAATTCTCTCAGGTCTCAGTACCAAGAAAAACTGTGATCCTGAGCATTTATTCTTTTAATCCAATGACCATGTTACTTTTGTAAACAAAGTTTCCCTCTCTTTATTTTGGCTGATATAACCCAGCTCTGGCAACAACAAATCACTGCATAGAAAACAAGGTGCTTTCCCACTGCTTTTACTTAGATACTCTTATTTTTCTTTCACTGCAATCCCCTCATCTATTTTTTTTTTACTCTATTGAATTTTATGTTTCTCTGCAAACTACTTCAAACTTTCTCTGGAATAAGAGAGGGTACAAATAACTAAGTTAAAATAACTCAGACTTACAGACTTTTTTGTAAGGACAGGATGAGATAACACATGTAGCATGTTGAAAACTGCAAAATGCAAAATTATTCTTCGTTGGTGAGAAAGGAAAATTTACTAGTGGAAGATGACAGTTTACATATTTTGAGTAAATGAGTTTGTTTTCGTTTGTGTTTTCTTAGGGTCTCACCCACAGCATACGGAGGTTCCCAGACTAGGGCTCCAGAGCTATAGCTGCCAGCCTAAACCACAGCCACAGCAATGCCAGATCCTTAAACCACTAAGCGAGGCCAGGGATCAAACCTGCAACCTCATGGTTCCTAGTCGGATTCGTTTCCACTCCACCACAATGGGAACTCCAAATGAGATTCTTTTTTAAATCTCCCTCAATGCCAAGCTACGTGAAGACATCTAAATCCTAGTTCTAAGCTCCAAGAAGAGATCTAACTGGTAGACAACACAGTGAAGCATGCCTAAAACACTATGAATGACTTCTTTTAAACTGTTTTTATTATAGTTGATTTACAATGTTCTGTCAATTTCTGCTGTACAGCAAAGCGACACAGTCTATGAATGACTTTTTGACTTAGTCCATCAATCCTGCCAGGTTCTGTCTGTTCCTGTCCCATCTTCTTGAACCAAAGGCAGGGTTACCTGTAGCCTCATTCCCATGGAGACCCTGAATCAATGGGGAATCTTGCCTGGAAGCAATGGATTAACAAAACCTCTAGTGGGAGGTGGAACAGTGACATTGAGGGCAAGGAGGAACTGAGGAATGAGGTTGGCTTATCATTATTCATCAGAAAAATATATTCTTAAGGGTTCTTTGCATTCAAGAATATACATTTTCCTGAAGGATAAAGGAATATGACACAAAGGTGGAATAAACATTAATTTTGTAAATTCTTTGGTAATATTTTTAGAGTTTTGTAACTACAAAGATTTGCTACAAATTTATGCATTTCATTCAAATCAGTAATCTATGTTTATGTGATTTCTTAAACATAATTGCAGATTATAAAAAATGTAACATCATAATTACATTCCTAATTAGAATTAGTATGTCTGTTTTTGTATCTTTATGCTATACTTTAACACTTTGTATTACTCAGGCTATTTTGCTTTGCTTAAAAAATGACTCGAGTAGAAGAGCGCTCCCATTCATATTAAGACAGTGTACAAAACTGTAAGTAAAAATGTATACAGTGAAAAAAAAAAGAATATACATTTTCCTACTGAGCCATAAAAAAGAATGAAACAATGCCATTGGCAGCAAAATGGATGAACATAGAAATTATCATACTAAGTGAGGTTAAGTCAGACAGTGAAAGGCAAATATCATGAGATCACTAATACGTGGAATCAAACAGAAATTATACAAAAGAACTTAAAAAATAGAAATAGACTCAAAGATTGTGGAACCAAATTCATGGTTACCGAAGGGGAAATGGGAGCCAGGAGGGACAAATTAGGGGGTTGGGATTGACACATGAACACTACTGCATATAAAATAGATAGGTAACAAGGACTTACTGTATTGCACAAAGTAATCCACTCAATATTGTGTAATACGCTCTATAGGAAAAGAATCTGAAAAAGAATGGCTATATGTGGAGTTCCCATCATCACTCGGCAGAAACAAATCTGACTAGCATCCATGAGAACGTAGGTTCAACCCCTGGCCTCATCAATGGGTTAAGGATCAAGCATTGCTGTGAGCTGTGGAGTAGGTTGCATACGTGGCTCAGATCTGGCATTGCTATGGCTGTGGTGTAGGCCAGTGGCTACAGCTCCAATCTGACCCCTAGCTTGAGAACCTCCATATGCCCCTGGTGTGGCCCTAAAAAGACAAAAAAAAAAAAGAATGCCTATATGTATGTGTACATGCTTTGCTATACACCTGAAACTAACACAACTAAGTCAACTATCCCCAATAAAATACATTTTTTAAAAAAGAATGAAAAAAAACAATATACATTTTCCATGATTACACTGCTTGTGACTAAATTCTCACTCTGCCTCTCCCCCATGACCCCACCCCTGCCCCTCCACCTCCTCTCCCTTGGAGATCAGTGGTCCAGGCTCTACAGTGCTGTTAGCTTCTCTCTGCCCCAGGCCCTTCCCATCATAGCAGGGCAAACACAAGCTGAATGTTCCATAAAATGCCAGCACATAAAAATGAAAGAGGTGGAGTTCCCATCGTGGTACAATGGAAATAAATCTGACTAGGTACCGTGAGGTTACAGGTTTGATCCTAGCCTCCTCAGTGGGTTAAGGATCTGGCATTGCCATGAACTGTGGTGTAGGTTGCAGACATGGTTCAGATCTGATGTTGTTGTGGCTGTGGCTTAGGCTAGCGGCTGTAACTTCAGTTTGATCCCTACCCTGGGAACCTCCATATGCCACAAGTGTAGCCCTAAAAAGCAAAAAAAAAGAAAAAGAAAAGAGGCCACCTTAAACATCACCTACATCTTCAAAAAGCTGTTAAGATTATCATATCTTATATGAACTGCTTAAACTTTCCACACAGTGGGAGTTCCCTGGTGGCATAGCAGTTAAGGATCTGGCATTGTACTGCTGTGGCTTAGGTTTGATCCCTGAGCGGAGAATATCTACATTCTCAAAAACAAACAAACAAAAACTTTCCAACCATTAAAAAGACAAGCAAGTAGGTAGGTCCTCTTGCCATTCAGGAAACTGGCTTTAGGTGCACCGGCCTTCTTTCCCAAGAAGTAGCTGTGTGACTAACGGATCACTTACTCTGGTCCCTACTCCAGGAAAGACCTCAGCCCTGCATCCCAGCCAGACTGGCTGGAGCACTGACTCCAGTGCATCACCTAGTTCTTGTTAGCCTCTTCCCAGCTGAAAGGCTGGAGTAAACTGCAAGCATCCTGGCATTAGCTGAGGTAGAAGCTGAAGACCCTGAATGTCAACCTGAGAGGCCAGCTTACCTGGAAAAACCCACTCCTTACAAGCTCCACCACTGAGCTGACCAGTCCTTTTGGAGCAGATTCTTTGCCCTGTGTCTTTTTCAGGCTTCTTCACCATGAGCTCTAAGGGGGGCCTGTGTCTTACTCGCTGTTGTGTCTCTACCGTCTAGAACAATGTGTGGCACGGAACAGGTACATAATACATGTTTCAGGAAAGAGCAAAAGAGTGAAAGAGCAAAAGAATGAACAAACTACAGCAACACTGTTGAGGACACTGTTTCTGCAACTCTCAGCTATCCTCTAGGAAGCCCTCCATTATAATGTTTCTTCTTTTTCTTTTCTTTTCTTCTTTTTTCTTTTAAGAATTTAGTGTGCTGAAGAAAAGAAACTCATGGACTTGGAGAACAGACTTGTGGTTGCCAAGGGGTAAGGAGAGATGTGGGATGGACTGGGAGTCTGGGGTTAATAGATGCAAACTATTGCATTTGGAGTGGATAAGCAAAGAGATCCTGCTGTACAGCACTGGGAACTATATCTAGTCACTTGTGATGGAATATGATGGAGGATAATGTGAGAAAAAGAATGTATATATGAGTATGACTGGGTCACTTTGTTGTACAGTAGAAACTGACAGAACACTGCAAACCAACCATAATGGAAAAAAATAAAAATCATTTACAAAAAAAATAATAACTTAGCATGCTAGGAAACACTTCATTTCCTGGAGTTCCCATTGTGACTCAGCGGTTAATGAATCTAACTAGCATCCTTGAGAACACAAGTTCAATCTCTGGCCTTGATCAGTGGGTTAAGGAGCCAGCATTGCCATGAGTTGTGGGGTAGGTCACAGATGCAGCTCGGATCTGGCATTGCTGTGGCTGTGGTGTAGGTCGGCAGCTACAGTTCTGATTCGACCCCTAGCCTGGGAATATCCATATGCAGCCCTAAAAAGCAAAACAAGCAAAAAAAAAAAGAAAGAAACACTTCATTTCCTTAGAGAAATGGGTTGATTTTTTGTGGTTGTTTTTGTATTATTTTTATTGTTTTCCTTTCTGAAAATAAGAACCATATAATTAGTGTGCCTTTTTCACTTTGGCTTTCCAGAAACACAGAGCTAACTCTGGGGTCAAACTGTAGCAATTATGTCCACTCCTAATTATGTTTGTTTTTCCCTGGCCTTTGTCTCATTTGGGGTTTTTACTCTTTTTTTCTTTTTTCTTTCTTTTTTTTTTTTTTGTCTTTCTGTCTTTCTAGGGCTACACTCGAGGCATATGGAGGTTGCCAGGCTAGGGGTCAAATTGGAGCTGCAGCTGCTGGCCTACATCATAGCCACAGCAACACCAGATCTTTAACCCACTGAGCAAGGTATTGAACCCGAGTCCTTAAAGAGACACCATCAGATCCTTAACCCACTGAGCTACAATGGGAACGACCGGTGTTTTTTTTTTAAGTTACAATTTCCTCTTTGGATATCTCTATTTGGATTCTTTCCCTTTCTCCCACTTTTGACAAGATTTTTTTTCTCTCTAAATGGCCAGAATTCTTGGCCACAACAAACTGAATTACCCTCAAATGTCTTCATAGATGTATTTTAGGTAAAAATGCCTATTTCTACTTGTAATGATGTTTTTCTTGGATTTTCAAGGTTTCAAAGGAACTTTCTACTTGGAATGATATTTTTCTTGGGTTTTCAAGGTTTCAGAAGAACTCTGATCCAAAACTATTCTGAGACAAAGAAAGGATGGAAGTGATGGAAGAATTCTATTAAATTTACAAAGCTGTTGGGGTTAATAGATGCAAACTATTGCCTTCGCAATGGATAAGCAATGAGATCCTACTGTATAGCACTGGGAACTGTATCTAGTCACTTATGATGGAACATGATAATGTGAGAAAAAAAGAATGTATACATATGTGTGTGACTGGGTCACCTTGCTGTACAGTACAAAACTGACAGAACACTATAAGCCAGGTATGATGGAAAAAAATAAAAATCATTAAATTAAAAAAAATTACAAAGTTGCATTAGTCCTACTGAACTGTGGTCAAAACGGTTGTATGCTCACTGGCAAAATTCTGAAATGACTGAAACTCTTGAGAAAATATGTGCAGGGTGTCATTGTGATTACAACGGTATTTTTGTCCAGTGTTTCAAGTAACATAACCATATGCATGAATTTTTACACATGATTCTGTTGGGTGGGATTTCAAGATTTGCTGTCTTTAAAATCCCAAACACTCCCAAGTTCCCACTATGGGACAGTGGGTTAATGATCCGGCATTGTCTCTGTGGTGGCACAGGTTTGACCCTCGGCGCAGCACAGTAGGTTAAGGATCCAACACTGCAGCAGCTGTGACATAGGCTGAAGCTGCAGCTCAGATTCAATTCCTGACCTGGGAACTTCCATATGCCACTGGTGCGGCCAAAAAAAAATCCCAAACATTGGTCTCTCCAAGATATTTAAAATAAATATTTCTAAAATTGACATGTCTGCTAGCAAATACAACAGCCAGAAATATATTTGCTGTTAAAATGAGAAGTTTGTTGCTGAAATATACTGTTTCTTTAGAAAAATATTTGCCAGTTTTGGTAGCAGCTACAGAAACGCTTTCACACTCAGAAATTAATTTGCTATTAAAAATGGAAGAGTAATTTGCTTTTTCCCTCTGGCCTGCACTACTGCAACCAACCCAAATGACACGTCTTTATCAACAGATGCACCAGCTGCTACCTGGCCAGGTAACCATTCTTTCTCTTTGTGCTCTTATAGAAGAAATTAACAAAATTAACATTTTTCAGATAAGGGTTTATTTTGCCTTATAATGACCAAGTCCCACCATAGCCCTCAATTAGATGGGTATAATTACTAAGTTTCTTGCTTAACTTAGAAATTTTCTGACCCGATTTTATTCTACTACTCAAGCTTAGGATAAATTTATCATAAAAACATGAACTAGGAGTTCCCGTCGTGGTGCAGCGGAAACGAATCCGCTAGGAACCATGAGGTTCTGGGTTCGATCCCTGGCCTCTCTCAGCTCAGTGGGTTAAGGATCTGGCATTGTCATGAGCTGTGGCATAGGTCGCAGATGCTGCTCTCGGATCCTGCTTTGCTGTGGCTGTGGTGTAGGCCAGCAGCTGTAGTTCAGATTCTACCCCTAGCCTGGGAACCTCCATATGCCATGGACATGGCCCTAAAAAGCAAAAAATAAATAAATAAAAATAAAAATAACATGAATTAAATTCATAGAGAGTTGAGCATTCCATATGAGACCATATTCATTCATTTTACAAATATCCATTGAGTGCTCACCACTTGCCAGCACTGTATCAGTTACTAGGGATGTAAAGGGACAGGAACCGTGTGCTCAGGGAGCAAAACCCAGAGCAGAATCGGGGCAGACCTGACTGCGGTTCTTGAAGGATCTGCTGGGAAAACAGGGAGTGACTGTGGCTCATTGTGGGGGAAGAACATTGGAAGCAAACCTCTCGGGAATATTCATCAGCCTGCGTTTCTCTGGAGGTGGCCATTTTGGGAAAATCGCCCCACACATCAGCCTTGAGAAGCCCCAGGCCAAACAATAATGCAGGTGGGATCACAAACCCACCCATCACTAAATAGGCTGCCTGAAGACCCCCCCAGGCATAAAGCTGCAACTAATCTTACCCAGAGACAAAGTCCCAACCACAAGAGGGATAAGAATCAGCACCACCTACCAGTGAGCTGGTACCAGTTCCTCCCATCAGAAAGCCTACAGCAAGACCCCATACCAACTTCAGTGACAAAGGGGCCAGACATCAGATAAGGAAGGCCACAACTCTATTGCCTGCAAAAAGGATGCCACACCAAAAACCTATAAAAATGAAAAGTCAGAACTATAACTAAGATAAGGGATCAAGAAAAAAACCTGGAAAAACAGCTAAGTGATCTGGAGAGTATCAGTCTCCAGGAAAAAGACTTCAGTGATGATGCTGAAGATGATGCAAGACATTGGAAATAAACTGGAGGCAAAGACTGATAATTTAGAGCAAACACTGAGCAAAGAAATACAAGATTTAAAACCTAAGCAAGCAGAGATGCAAAGTATAATAACTGAAATAAAAAATTCATTAGAAGAAACTAACAGCAGAATAAAGGAGGAAAAAGAACAAATAAGTGAGGTGGAGAACAGACTAGTGGAAATCACTAAAGCAGAACAGAAAAGAGAAAAAAGATTGAAAAGAAATGAAGACAGTCTCAGATAACTCTGGGACAACATTAAATGCACCAACATCCGTATTTATAGGGATACCCTAAGGAGAAGAGAGAGAGAAAGGGACAGAAAAAAATATTTGAAGAGATAATAGTGGAAAACTTCCCTAACATGGGAAAGGACCCACTCACTCAAATCCAGGAAGCACAACAAGTACCTTTTAAAATAAACCCAAGGAGGAATACCCTGAGACACATATTAATCAAACTGACCAAAATTAAAGAAAAAGAGAAAATACTGAAAGCAGCTAGGGAAAAGAAACAAATAACAAACAAGGGAACTCCCATAAGGTTATCAACAGATTTTTCAGCAGAAATTCTGCAGGCCAGAAGGGAGTGGAGAAAGGAAAAACCTCCAACCAAGATTATTTTACCCAGCAGGCTCTCATTCAGATTTGAAGGAGAAATCAAAAGCTTTACAGATAATCAAAAACTAAGACAATTCAGCAACTCTAAACCGGCTTTATAATAAACACTAAAGGAGCTTCTCTAGGCAGAAAAGAAAAGGCCACAACTAGAAATAAAAATACCACAAATGACAAGGCTCACCAGTAAAGGCATATATACAGTAAATATAGGAAATCATCCACACACAATTATGCTACCAAAATCAGAAATCATGAGAAGAGGCGGGTACAAATGCAGGACCCTGGAGACACACTTGCAATTAAGAGACCAACAACTTAAAACTATCTCGTACATATATAGACTGCTATATCAAAACCTCAGGACAACTGCAAACCAAAAATCTACAATTGATACACACACAAATTAAAAAACTCAACTCAAATACAATACTAAAAATAGTCATCAAACCACAAGAGGAGAGAACAAGAAGGGAAGAAATAAGACCAACAAAACAACATAACAAAAACAAATGCAAAACAGTTAATAAAACAGCAATAAGAACATAGAAATCAATAATTATATTAAATGTTAATGGACTACATGCCCCAACCAAAAGACATAGACTGGCTGAATGGATGCAAAAATAAGACCATATATATGCTGTCTTCAACAGACCCACTTCACTTCTAGGGATGCATACAAATTGAAAGTGAGAGCATGGAAGAAAATATTCCATGCAAACGGGAATCAAAAGAAAGCCAGAGTAGCAATACACATATCAGACAAAACAGACCTTAAAATGAAGAATATTTTAAGAGCCAAAGAAACACATTACATAATGATCAAAGGATCAATCCAAGAATAAGATATAACAATTTTAAATATTTATGCAGTCAACATAGGATCACCACAATATATAAGGTAACTGCTAATGATCTTAAAAGGAGAAATCAATAATAACACAATAACAGTGGGGGACTTTAACAGCCCACTTACAGCAGTGGACAGATCATCCAGACAGAAAATCAATAAGGAAACACAGGCCCTGAACGAAGCAGTAGCACAGATGGACTTAATAGATATTTTTAGGATGTTCCAACCACAAGCAACAGAATACACATTCTTCTCAAGTGCACACAAAGCAGTCTCTAAGAATGATCACACCCTGGGCTAGAAATCAAGCCTCAACAACTTCAAGGATATTGAAATCATATCAAGCATCTTTTCCAAACACAAAGCTATACAACTGGAAATCAACAAGAAAAAAATGCAAACAAGACAAATATGTGGAGACTAAACAACATGCTACTGAACAATCAATGGATCACTGAAGAAATCAAAGATGAAATTAAAAAAAAAACCTAGAAGCAAATGACAACAAAGATACAACATTCCAAAACCTATGAGATGCAGCCAAAGCAGTTCTAAGAGGGAAGTTTATAGCAATGCAAGCCTAACTCAGACAAGAAAAAGCTCAAATAAATAAACTTTACATCTAAAGCAGCTAAAGAGAGAAGAACAGACAAGACCTAAAGTTAGCAGAAGGAAAGAAATCATAAAGATCAAGGCAGAAACAAATGAAATAGAAATAAAGAAAACCATAGAAAAGATCAATGAAACTATAAGGTAGTTCTTTGAAAAGATCAACAAAATCAAAAAACCCTTAAACAGACTTATTAAAGAAAAAAGAGAGAGGTTTCAAATCAATAAAATTAGGAGTTTCTGTCGTGGCCCAGCAGTTAACGAATCTGACTAGGAAACAGGTTGCGCGTTCAATCTCTGGCCTTGCTCAGTGGGTTAACAATCTGGTGTTGCTGTGAGCTGTGGTATAGGTCGCAGATGCGGCTCAGATCTGGCATTGCTGTGGCTGCGGTGTAGGCCAGCAGCTGCAGCTCCAATTCGACCCCTAGCTTGGGAACCTCCATATGCCATGGGTGCAGCCCTAAAAAGCAAAAAAATAAATAAATAAAAATAAAAATAAATAAAATTAGAAATAAAAAGAGGAGACATTACAATGGACATCATGGAAATACAAAGGATCATAAGAGACGACTATATGCAACTATACGCCAATAAAACAGAAAACCCAAAAGAAATGGACAAATTTTTAGAAAAGTACAATCTTCCAAGACTAAACCAAGATGAAATAGAAAAGATGAATACACTGATCACAAGTTCTGAAACTGAAACTGTGATTTAAAAACTTCCAACAAACAAAAGTCCAGGACCAGATGGCTTCACAGGCAAATTCTATCAAACATTTAGAGAAGAACTAACACCTATCCTTCTGAAACTATTCCAAAAAACTGCAGAGAAAGGGACACTCCCAAACTCATTCTATGATGCCACCATCACCTTGATACCAAAACCAGACAAAGATACCACAAAAAAAGAAAATTACAGGCCAATCTCACTGATGAACATAGATGCAAAAATCCTCAACAAAATACTAGCCAACTGAATCTAACAATACATTAACAGGATTGTGCACCACGATCAAGTGGGATTTATCCGAGGGATGCAAGGATTCTTCAATATCCACAAATCAATCAGTGTGATACACCACATTAACAAACTGAAGAATCAAAACCATATGATCCTGCCATAGATGCAGAAAAAGCCTTTGACAAAATTCAGCATCAATTTCTGATAAAAACCTTTCAGAAAGTGGGCATACAGGGAACTGATCTCAACATAATAAAGGCCATCTATGACAAACCCAGAGTTCACATCATTCTCAGTGGCGAAAAGCTGAAAGAATTCCTGCTGAGTTCAGGAACAAGACAAGGGTGTCCACTCTCATCACTACTATTCAACATAGTTTTGGAAGTCCTAGCCACGGCAATCAAAGAAGTAAAAGAAATAAAAGGAATCCAAATTGGAAAGGAAGAAGTAAAACTATCACTATTTGCAGATGACATGATATTACACCTAGAGAATCCTAAAGACTCTACCAGAAAACTGCTAGAGCTCATCAATGAATTTGGCAATGTTGCTGGATACAAAATTAATACACAGAAATTGACAACACATCTATATACTAACAATGAAAGATCAGAAAGAGAAATTAGGGAAGCAATCCCATTTACCATCACATCAAAAAGAATCAAATACTTAGGAATCAACCTACCTAAAGAGACAAAAGACCTGTACTCTGAAAACTATATGACGCTGATGTAAGAAATCAAAGATGACACTAACAGATGGAAAGACATACCATGCTCTTGGATTGGAAGAGTCAATACTATTAAAATGACTATACTACCCAAGGCAATCTACAGATTCAATGCAATCCCTATCAAATTACCAAGGACCTTTTTCACAGAACTAGAACAAAATATTTTAAAGTTTGTTTGGAAACACAAAAGACAATAGCACAAAATGACATGCTGAAAAAGAAAAGTGGAGCTGGAGGAATCAGGCTCTCTGACTTCAGACTACAAAGCTGTATGGTACTGGCACAAAGACAGAAATAGAGATCAGTGTAACAAAATAGAAAGCCCAGAATTAAACTCATACACCTACAGTGAACTCACCTATTACAAAGGAGGCAAGAATATACAATGGGGAAAAGACAGCCCCTTCAATAGATAGTGATGGGAAAACTAGACAGCCACACATAAAAGAATGAAATTAGAACAATTCCTAACACCATACACAAAAGTAAACTCAAAATGGATTTAAGATCTAGATGTAAGACCTTACACTATATAACTCTTAGAGGAAAACATAGGCTAAACACTCTCTGACACAGACGACAGCAACATCTTCTCAGATCCAGCTCTTAGAGTAATGACAATAAAAAGAAAAATAAACAAATGGGACTTAATTAAACTTCAAAGTTTCTGCACAGCAAAGGAAACCCTAAACAAAACCAAAAGACAACCCACAGAATGGAACAAAATATTTGCAAATGAATCGACTGACAAGGGATTAATCTCCAAAATTTACAAACACCTCCTACAGCTCAATACCAAAAAAACAAACAACCCCATCAAAAAATGGGCAGAAGATCTAAACAGACAATTCTCCAAAGAACACATACGGATGGCCTAAAAACACATGAAAAGATGTTCAACATCACTCGTTATTAGAGAAATGCAAATCAAAACCACTATGAGGTACCCCCTTATGCCAGCCAGAATGGCCATCATCAAAAAGTCTACGAACAATAGGAGATTGGATTAAGATGGCGGAATAGAAGGAATGGAGCTCAAATTCTCTCCCGAAAAAAAGCAAAACTACAACCAAATGCTGAGCAGCCTTCAACCAACTGGACTGTAAACTTCCAAAAAAGATATTCTGCTCCAGAAGACAAAGAGGAGACCACATCAAGAGGTAGGAGGGGCGATTACGCGATAGAAGCAACCCCATACCTCCTGGGTGGGAAGCCCCACAGACTGGAAAGTAACTGCATCACAGAGACTCAGCTACAGGACTGAGAGTTCTGAGCCCCACATCAAAACCCCACACCTGGGGAGCGGGCACAGGGAGAAAGAGCCCCCGGAGCATCTGACATTGAAGGCCAGCGGGGCTTGTGTGCAGGAGCTCCACAGGATTGGGGGAAACAGAGACCCCATCCTTGAAAGGCACACACAGACTTTCACGTGCACTGGGTCCCAGGGCAAAGCAGTCTCCAAAGGAATCCGGGTGGAACCTTACTGCAATTCTTGGAGGATCTCCTGGGAAAATAGGGGTGACTGTGGCTTGTTGTGGGGGAAGGACATTGGAGGTGAAGCTCTCGGGAACATTCATTAGCCTGCATTTCTCTGGAGGGGGCCATTTCTGGGAAAATCTGGTCCCTCCCATCAGCGCTGAGAAGCCCCAGGCCAAACAATAATCCAGGTGGGATCACAGCC
>PVHT021183526.1:9338594-9441776 GCA_004024745.2 Catagonus wagneri | reverse complement strand
ATTACCTTAAATGTTAATGGACTGAATGCCCCAACCAAAAGACATAGACTAGCTGAATGGATACAAAAACAAGAAAACAACCAATGGATCACTGAAGAAATCAAAGAGGAAATTAAAAAATACCTAGAAGCAAATGACAACAAAGACACGACACTCCAAAACCTCTGGGATTCAGCAAAAGCAGCGCTAAAAGGAAAGTGTATAGCAATACAAGCCAACCTCAGGAAACAAGAAAAAGCTCAAATAAACAACCTAACTTTACATCTAAAGCAGCTAGAGAGGGAAGAAGCCAGGTCATGGAAACAACCTAAATGCCCATCGACAGAGGAGTGGATAGGGAAGATATGGTATATACACATAATGGAATATTACTCAGCCATTAAAAGGAACAGAATAACATTTATAGCAACATGGATGAACCTAGAAATTATCATACGAAGTGGAACCAGTCAGACAATTAGACAGCAACACCCAATGCTACCACTTACATATGGAAACTAAAGAGACACAATGAACATCTTTGAAGAACAGACAATGACTCACAGATTTTGGAAACCTTGGTTTTTCTAATAAGACAGTCTGGGGGTGGGGGGATGCACTGTGGGTTTGGGACACAAAATCTATTGTATTGACTTATGATCTTTGTACACCTATAACTGAAAGAAAATTCATTGTTAATATGAAAAAAAAAAGTCTACAAACAATAAATGCTGAAGAGGGTGTGGAGAAAAAGGAACCCTATTACACTGTTGGTGGGAATGTAATTTGGTGCAGCCGATGTGGAAAACAGTATGGAGGTTTCTCAAAAAACTAAAAATAGAATTACCATTTGATCAAGCAATCCCACTCCTGGGCTTCTATCCAGAGAAAAACATGACTCAAAAAGACACATGTACTCCAATGTTCATTGCAGCACTCTATACAATAGCCAAGACATGGAAACAACCTAAATGTCCATTGACAGAGGAGTAGATAAAGAAGATGTGCTACATATACACAATGGAACATTAGCCATTAAAAGGAAAGAAATAACGGCATTTTCAGCAACATGGATGGACCTAGATATTATCACGCTAAGTGAAGTCAGTCAATGAGACATCAACATCAAATACCTATCACTTGCATGTGGAATCTAAAAAAAAGGACGCAATGAACTTCTTTGCAGAACAGATACTGACTCACAGACTTTGAAAAACTTATGGTTTCCAAAAGAGACAGGTTGGGAGGTGGGGGGATGCACTGAGGGTTTAGCATGGAAATGCTATAAAATTTCATTGTGATGACTGTTGTACAACTATAAGTTTAATAAAACTCATTGCGTGATCTTAAAAAATTTTTTAAATTAAAGGATAAAAGGAAGTAAACTTCACATAATAAATAAATGGGCAAGAGGGCATTCCACCTTACAGGAATTAGAGCCAATTAGTCTTACAAAAAAAAAAATCATTACTTATCTGAGGACTGCATAACCAAAAAGAAAAAAAATACCATCAGCTCTCAATGACCCAAGCACACACATTCCTTACAGTGCATTAGCCAGTCTCCTTCCTCAACCAAGGACATTAAACAGAGGTGATAAGTTCGTGTGTCTGCCTATACCTACATACACCCTTGCAGGTCATTAGCTCACCCAGCAGTGCATTTGGAATCTTGTTCAAGACAACGGCGTGGGATGTCAAAGCTACTTTCACCCTGTGAAATGGAATCTTTATCCATCTCTCCTAGTCCAGGCGGCACTCAGTCACTTAACTGAGAAAGCAGCAAGATTCCCTGCTGGTGGTGGAGGGAGGTGGAAGGCCAGGTACAATTAAAACAATCAACATCCATTCAACTTGCTTATTCTTGGGCAGACCTCAGCACTTTGAGGGGAACACCAAACAGAGCCCAGCAACCTTGCTGGAGTCAAAGTTCACAGCGGCCGAGGTACCAAAGTAGTAAAGGAAGCCAGGGTGGGCAGAGGACAAGGCTGAGCTGCAAAGCAGACTCCAGAACAGATTCTCCCCACCCCACAGCAGGCTCTGGAGCTTAAACGCCCTTCAGAGTTGTCCTGGGCTGGGCTAGATGGTCCCCACACTCCGCCTCACCCGTCACGGGATGAGGGTCCCCCACCCCCAGGAAGGGCGAGATGCTGGGTGAGGTGCATCACTGCCACCGAGACAAGCCCTGAAAGGCTGGCAGGGGAGGCTGGGCAGCGAGTCCTTCATGTCCCATCCCAGTGCCCAGAAAGTACAAGTGAGGAATAAGCCAGACAAAGGCAACAGATTTAAGAGAAAGAATATAATGACATACAAAAGCTAGGTAACTAGTCCTTGAGTAAGTTAAAGCTGATTATAATCCCTCCTATATAATATAGGCTCGAATATATTTTCTGTGTTTATTGAAAGTGAATTTGCTTATACACAGATCATTCTTAAAAAACATAATAATGTAGCCACAAAAAGCACACCTCATTGAAATACCAAAGGCCAAAAACTGCTCACCAAGATCCACGCACACAAGGAACTCATAGAAAACAGATACTTCCTGAGATTCGACTCCTAGGACTGAACGTGGTTGACAGGACAAGATCACAAGGAATATCTGCTCACACTCAATAAATACAAAGTGTGCTGGTCTAAAGCTACATTTATTAGCTGCATTCGATTCAGTTTAAAAAAAAAAAAAACAGAAAGCTGTAAAAAAGAAGTTATAATGAATGGGGACTGTGTTAAGAAACCAATTGTTTCTTTCCTATTTCTAACCCATATGCTGATGAAAGGAGCACAGGGGAAGGCGCACCTGCTTGACCTTAAATATTGAAACAGAAAAGAATAAAAGACAGCTGAAGCATATTTAACCAATAAATAACACCTAATTCAAGATGACATAGAGTGCTTACTATGCACCAAGCATTTTATGCATGTGCTAAGTATCTGCACATATTTCATTGAAGCCTCATAAAACATCTCCGCCAGGGACGTCAAAAATACCTAATGTCAGGGGAGTGAAGCCCCTTATCAGGAGGCCCGGCCAGTGAACTAAGTCTCAGAGGCAGATCTGTCTCACACCTGAGTCCACATCCTCTACCCTTCATAGAATCCCAAATTATGACAATCAGGAGAACTCTTCAAGTAATTATACAATTTACTCTTTCAATAACATTAACATTGGTTTTTAATCAGTAGTGATGGAAATTCCTTGACCCACTAACTACAATATCTGGAACATGATTTAAATTTTCTTTCGTAACTTAAAACCATGAATATGAATCCTCGATAACATTGGCATGAACTGAAAAATTTGGTACATCCACTTGGAAATAAATGTCTTTAATGAAAATAAAACCAATCATTTTAAAGTCTATGGAGGAGTTCCCATCATGGCTCATGGGAAATGAATCTGATTAGTATCCATGAGGACACAGGTTCGATCCTGGCCTCACTCAGTGGGTTAAGGATCCGACGTTGCAACAAACTGTGGTGTAGGTTGCAGACGCAGCTCACATCCCGCTTTGCTGTGGCTGTGGCGTAGGCCGGCAGCTACAGCTCTGATTCAACCCCTAGCCTGGAAACCTCCATTTTATGGCAGGTGCGGCCCTAAAAAAGAAAAAAAAAATAAAAAAAAATAATAATAATGAAGTCTATGGAAAATATTAAATAGAAAATATTAAGATAAACAGAATATATGTACGTTCAATAGGAAAGTAACCATATAAATGTATATACATGTGGACCAAGACTAAAAAGGCAAAGTGCAAAAATGAAAATTGTTGTAAGTGATGTCATTTATGGAATTCTCATTCTCACTACTGTTACATCTTCTAAATGAACAACACATCACACTTCATTTTTTCAAAAACCACTTAAAATCAACTTTTGCCAAGGGGATGGGCTAGGAGTTTGGGATGGAAATGCTATAAAATTGGGTTGTGATGATTGCTGTACAAATATAAATGTAATAAAATTCATTGGGTAATAAAAAACTTTTGCCACAAACCTTCCATCAACTGAAATAAAACACATAAAATTTGGAAGGTTGTTATCCACAAAATAAGAAATAACCAGGAAAGAAAATATTCCCTTAAAAATATAATTCCTGGTTAATAAAAGCAATAACAGTAAACCTAACTCCCCCAGCGTCCCTATGATGCCATCACTGGTTGGTACTGGAAACCATGACTGGAAACTGGTTGGTATTCACCATAACCGTTTCTAGTTTGTTGAATTCTCCTGCACTGCTTTTTCAGACTAACAGAAGAACTTAATCTGGCAGTATTTACCAAATATATTACCTGTGGAGTACTAAAGGGAAAACAAATATTTTTGGCTCCTTTTGCTTACTTATCAAGGACACATTTAATTCTCCTCCTTTGTCTCGGCCCTTGTTAGATGGACTTTGAGTGCAGTTACATATCATCGCTCTTGCACATCTCTTGGCACACAAGTTACAGTCTACATCAAATTGGCTTTTCCACCCTCCTAGCTTCCTTTCCAGGCTATGCTAACCCCCAGGGAGCCTTTCTTGGAAGAAATGAAAGCCCACAGACTATTTATGGTAACTGTCAGAATTCAAGGGATAAAGCCTCTTTGTGGATTCTGCGAGCTCCTCACACAGATCTGTGGCTTGGACCCCTGAGGCTCTGCCTGTTCCCCTCCTCTGGGCAGCCACAGTCAGCATTCACTAGGGCTGACTTGGGCAGGTGGTCTCTCAACTGCAGAAGTTAATTATTAGACCTGTTGGGCCTCCCCTTCTCCGCCTGATAAGAGAAACATATTTGCAACTAGAAAAAGATTTTAAAATTAACCTCCCCATCAATCTTGCATGAAGGGCTGCTCCTCAGTATCTTTTAGGACTGAAACAAATGAACCCTACTTCAGTTTTTACCATTAGAGTCTCAGTTTACGAGGCACTAGGGCTCTTTAAATTCCTTAGCATCTTTCAGGTACAGGACAGACTTCACCTTAGTACATTCCTTCCCTTGACAGGGATAAGGGCATACGTTTCCCAATTATTATTATTATTATTCCTATATAATCAAAGACCCAAAGGCTGTCCTGAAAGGCTCTCAAACATTCCAGTCTGAAGTAGGGAACTTCCCTTCTTCCTCGAATCCCCCATGACCCGTGCTATAGACAAAAGGCTTCTTTTCTTTAGGTTTATTATCTCAAAATACAAAGGTTCAGTTACTATCTGCATATTATCATCTTCACACCCATGAATTTCTTCTGTTTCTAATGTAAAAGAAAATCCTGCAGGATCTTTCAAATTGCCATAAAAACCAACAACGTGTACTGAGCAAATAAAGTAAATTGCATTATTTTTAATGGATTGGGTCAGATATCTAAGGGTTATGGTTAAAATTTTCTGGATTGTTACTTAAAAAGAAAAAGTGGAATGCCTGAAATCTAGGAAGAATCGATATAAGCAAATGATTATTTTGATGGCTACGTGGCCCCAAATATAAGAGATATTAACCAACTTGTCTAATCAACCAACAAACGCCACCCCCCACCCTCAGTGCCCCCCGGCAGGTCTGTTACTAGGTTTCCAGGTCCCTTTAAGTGATGTGGATGTATTAGGTACGGTCCAATTAGATCTAAACATGCCAGCCCTGCAGAGCAAGAGTCACATTCAAGTTCCCACACATGCCATTTCGCATTCACCCACCCACGCACCACTAAAGACCATGTGTATCAATTCAGAGGGGCCAGCCTGTAACATGCAGGAAGCCACACCTTGAGAAAGCCATAAAGTGGCATGATCAGGGAAACAAAGGGAAAAAGAGGTAGAGCCAGAATAACAAAGAAAAGGAGTACATACACAGGAAAAGAGACACATTCATACTGAAATATGAAATTTGCCTCTTCGACCCCAAACACCATTGGTAAAAATCAAGCTTCACTTAGTGGCTTCGACCAATACGGCACTGAGCATAAAAACTCAGAGCCGTGACACCTTACGCCAGTGAAGATGTCCCAAAGCATTCTGTAATTCTATTTCAATCACAACATGAAAGACGGAGAAGATTTTATTTCCATGGTTTCCTTCGTCTGTATTAAGGCAAAATATGAATGCAGGTAACCAAGTCAACTGCCTCCCGCAGGCCAAATGGAAACCCTCAGAAACTTGTTTACAAACTGTTCCCCACAGTCCTAGTGCCAAACTTCTGACCTATTGTTTCTAAACTTAATCCTTAGCAGTGAGTGGTAATAAACTTAAAAACTGAAGTGTGACTAAAGCTCTAAATTATATACTTCCCACTTTTTTCTTCTAGTGGCACAGGCCTGCTATTTTTACAGATGCAAACAGTACTAATGCACCCTTTTTCTCTCCGTGAGGGCTTCCCATAGTGTATTTATAGGACTGGAAGTTTTCCAAACCCAAACAATTTACTGTGCCATTTCCATGACTGATGATTTTGGGTTTGTTTTTCTCTTATCCTAAGGGAAAATCCAATTGTCCAGCAAACTGATGTACCTCTCATCCTTTTATCCTTGGAGACCAACAATCAAAACGGACTTTGGTCTCACTTGGTCTATTTCTGGTCCTGAGTGGATGTTAATCCTCAATAACAGCTTTGTTGGACTAAGCAACAGACCGGGTATCTGGGTATCCGGGGTAGTGGTTCTGATCCCTTTGTCCTTTCACTTACACTCTGGAAGGCCTTGAACAGGTTATTGGATTATCTTAGTTTCTCTGAACCTAAGGGGATTATCAAAGCAGCCAAAAGGAACATATTTTCTTATTTTTTAATTAAGAAATCACTAAACTATAATGGTATCCACCTTTGCAATTATATAAGCTTTACGCAACCAACTCAGTCCATCGCCACCAAGTCCACATCTGTATCCTCATAAAATACAGCCCTGGCACACACTGGAATTAGGAACCAAGAGAAGAATATGCTATATTTGAACTGACAACGAGATGCATTTCCCTCAAGCCCTGGAATCTGTACACAAGTAAGGGCTGCCAAATCCTCCCTCGCGGGGACTTTGGGAACTTATATTTTCAGGTGCCCAGCAGGGTCATCGGGACCCCAGAAGTGCCCTGGTGCATCAAGGCTGCTGGAACCACCCCAGAGATCTGAGGTCAGGCCTTGATTTACTTCAAGTCCTTAGGAGCAAAGGGTCCACCCAAGAGGTGTCCACACGGGGAGAATCTGCAGGTCCATACCCCTACGTGTGAACTCCCTTAGGAAGTCCTATTGTAGAAAAGAGCACTCAACGAGTTCCCGTCGTGGCTCAGTGGTTAACAAATCCGACTAAGAACCATTAGGTTGCTGGTTCGATCCCTGACCTTGCTCAGTGGGTAAAGGATCCGGCGTTGCCGTGAACTGTGGTGTAGGTTGCAGACACGGCTTGGATCCCACGTTGCTGTGGCTGTGGTGAAGGCCGGAAGCTACAGCTCCTGTTAGACCCCTAGCCTGGGAACCTCCATATGCCGCGGGTGCAGCCCTAGATAAGGCAAAAAGACAAAAATAAATAAATAAATAAAACATCAGATTTCAAGGTCAATGTATAGCAAATTAGGTTGGAATTAGCTTAGGAGAAAAGGTAGGAATGGAGTTCCCTTGTGGCACAGCAGGTTAAGGGTTTGGTATTGTCACTGCAATGGCTTGGGCTGCTGCTGAGGCACAGGTTCAATCCCCGGCCCGGGAACTTTCACGTGCTTCAGGCATAGTCAAAACAAAAAAAAAAAAGAGACAGGACCCTTTGGTCCATCGTAGTTTAAACCAGAGTCACCGAGACGATCCTGTTCCACAGACCTCTCTACAGCATGGCAAAGTCAAACAGAGGGATCATCTAAGATATGCCTCTTGAAATAGGCACTTTGGCCAGAGATCCTCTTCCATTCTAACGTTTCTGGCAGTCTAGGGACTTTGGAACACTGCGGAGGGCCTGAGCCAGCTCTTCCACCTCAGCAGCCAAACACCACTTGGCGACACTCAAATACACCTACATAAAGATTCACGGCTGGAGTTCCCGTCGCAGCACAGTGGAAAAGAATCTGACTAGGAACCATGAGGTTACGGGTTCGATCCCTGGCATTGCTCAGTGGGTTAACAATCTGGCATTGCTGTGACCTGTGGTGTAGGCTGCAGACGAGGCTCGGATCCTGCGTTGCTGTGGCTGTGGCATAGGCCAGCAGCTGTAGCTCCGATTCGACCCCTAGCCTGGGAAACTCCATATGCTGCAGGTGTGGCCCTAAAAAGACCAAAACAAAAAAAAAAGATTCATGGCAAAAGCTGAGGGGAAAAAAGCCCAATTTACTATAAATATTAACATTTTGAAAGGTTTGTTGCTGTTTAAAACATGAGGTTTTTTCCTCGCCGTGTTCCAGTTGCTATTTTTTCTTTTTTTTTTTGTCTTTTTGCCTTTATGTAGAACCGCACCCGCAGCATATAGAGGTTCCCAGGCTAGGGGTCTAACAGGAGCTGTAGCTGCCAGCCTTCGCCACAGCCAGAGCAACAGGGGATCCGAGCCGCGTCTGCAACCTACACCACAGCTCACAGCAACGCCGGATCCTTAACCCACTGAGCAAGGCCAGGGATCGAACCAGCAACCTCATGGTTCTTAGTTGGATTTGTTAACCACTGAGCCACGACGGGAACTCCCCAGTTGCTACTGATAAGGATTTCTTAACTCACCCAATTCTGTTCCTATCCTGTTAGTCTAAATCAAAGGACTTTCATTTCACCAGTCCCACTGTGCAACATCCCATCGAGGCCTGTGATTCCACAAAAGCAGGCGACAGATTGAGTGCGCTGGTCCAGTAACACCAGTGGCATCTCCTCCAGGACAAGCTCAACGTCCCCTTCGAAGGAGAAAGTGATGGTGCTGGAAGACAGCTCAGAAATGTCGTCATTGTTACTGAGAACCTTTAAATAGACCTTCGCATCTGTAAAGTATTTGGGGTTCAGCTCACAAAGATCCCATGGGAAGGTCTGTGCTGCTAGCCCCCATCTTTCATTTGTACAGCACGACATGCTACATTATTACTAGAAACTGGGACTCATAAAGTGAAAACTACCCCTGCCCCAAAGGAAATCAGGATTTTTTAAAAATCAAAGACTGAGAGTGTTCTCTTTATTCATGTGATTATAAAGACACAAATTCATTTAGATGGCACCATGTCGGAGAACTCAGCTTGTCTGGTACTTTTAACCGCATGCCCTCTGCACAACAATATTTCTTCACTTTTCCCCTTTGACATTTTTTTATCTTCTACATCATTAAATCAATTTTGTATGGTAAAACATGCAAAGGAAAGGAGAATTTTAGGACTACCACGGTAATGTTAGTTTTGACTAAAAGAAAGCTAAAATAAAAATGCAGCTTATTTGCAAAATGTTTGTTTATATATATTGCTAATTCTTTCAGCAAGATTTTTGTTTTCGCTTTGGGATTACCCAAAGGCCATAATTTTTGCTTCCTAAAAAAGCAGTTATAGCAAATGGACTCAAAATATTTTCTGTCTCTAAAAATAAACATGTATCTCTTCAACAACATTCTTAACTTTAACCTTCTGGCCATTCCCAGGACAGGAGAGATTAGTTAATCAGTAATTTTTAAGAGAAGGGAGCTCAGGCTTTCGGTAACCTGCCTGAGCCCCTCCTCCATCCGCAACAGCCAGCAAATTACAGTACTTTGTTAGCTCCCAACAACAAAAGAGCCCTACAGAGCCGGGAGGGTGGGAGTGAGGCAGCGAGAGGTGGAGGGCGGGGTTGCTGGGGCATCTGTTCCACTAATGAGGGGAAGAGGAGAGGCCGGAAGCGATGCTCCAGGAAAAGGCAAACCTCCAGCACTAAAAGTATCTTTCGGTGTCGATGTCCTTCTTTACAACACAAAGAAGGTTAAAAAAATTAAAATCAGCAAAACGTGGCTCCCCTAAAGGATGGCTATCTAACAGATCAGTAATTTGTAGGTAGAAAGCAACAAGAAGGGAGAGACGGAAGCAAATAAGCCAGGAAAGCAAAACCAATAGGAAGATCGCACTTTCCAAGCCCATGAAAGGTTTAACTGTTCCTAATCCTGGGGTTTAAGATCCTCGAAAACAATAACCTCCTAGAAAGCAGATACAAAGAGCCTAACATACACCTTGATTGCGTCACCGTTCACTGGAGAAAAAAGGGGGAGGGAACCAAAATCATGAACGACCCAGGCAATTTAGAGAGAAAGTTCTGAAAAGAACTTCCTGAGCCTCGGTCCTTCCATTCACTGCACAGTTTCTTTTACATCCTGTGGCCCATCCATGGCTCACAAAGGAAACTAGGGTGCTATCCACTTTCTTGTTTTTCGTGTAGTAAAGGAAAAAAAACTTTATAATTTTCTAATAAATTTTCCTCCCATACTTCAGAGTCACAATGAGGTCAACGCTTTCACCTGCATGGCCATGTAAATATGGAGAAATTAGATCCATCTTCACAATCAAGAATGTTAAGACTAAGCCAAGCCGTCTCCATGCTAAAATAATGGACTATGTCCATGTCTATGGTCACAGACAATGCCACTGGCGTGCTTAACATCAAGTACCAAAAGAGAATACTCAAAGATCCTTTTCATATGTGAACAGCTATGGGCAGCTGCAATAAAACTGGAAAGGCTAAGCTATGATAGGTTTTACGTGGCTTCTTAAGTACAGATGTTAATGAGTATTTCCTTATTAAACAACAGTTTCCAAAAAGAATACAAAAATTATATGCTCACCAATCAATAAGGAAAAGACAAACAACCTAACAGGAGAATAAAACATCTGAACAGGTGAGAGGGAATAAAAACCTAAATATCCAAAAATAAGTGAATGGGTAAGTAAACTGTGACATATTAATACATTAGAATATTAACACTGAAAATGAATAAATCAGAGTTATATACATCAATATGAATGTGTCTCACAAATAACAAAGCTGAGGGAGTTTTGGCATTCACTTCACTATAAAAGAAGTAGCATGTCGCTGCCAGAATACAAGCATAGCTTTTGGCAAATTAAAGTACATGTCATTTCCTAGTACACTGGAGGGAGGAATGAACTACACAAGTCCGGGTCTAAAACTTCAGTGTTTTTCCATGCAGATCAGTGCACATGTTAAGAAGGTATCCAGTTTGTCTAGTGACTGTTAAATAGTTGAACCAATATTGGACCAAACTCGCCTTCACTGTCCTTTGTGATGACGGCAGACCTTTGAAAGGTGGTTGGCTATAATCATTGACTATAGTACAAAAAAGCCCTGTAAAAATGTTATGTATTATGTAACAGCAAAGTAACAAAAGAAAATTACATTTTATAAATGATTTTAAAATACAAATTAAAAAAACTAAGTTGAGGGGAAAAAAATTAACTTGCAGAAGGATGATCACAGGATGTTACCAACTACATGCAATCTTAAAAATAATGCTTAGGGGTCCCTGAGGGGCCTGACATTCAGCCAGTTAGACCTTGGCATGGCTGGATCTGTGGCTTATATCAGCACCCATTATGAATGGCATGACCCCCCCACACACACACAGGTTGTTAAATAATTTTAAAATCACCCTGCAACAAAACTGTAAAGAAACATATGAGAATGACAAACACCAAATTCAGGACAGCTGCTACTTCATAGGAGGAAGAAGGGGTCACAGCCATGTTAGCAACCACTTGTTTCTAAACAGGATGCTAAAGCACCTAAGTATGACGTGATGATTTACATCTTTTCATGGGTTTTAAATAATACCTACTGATAACACACACACACACACACACACACACACACACACACACATATCTATGTCAGCAAGAGCTTTGAGGCAGGAATCTGGAGATAGCATTTTTACTTCTTATTCTGCTACTTAACAGGGGGACCCCCGCCAGCCCTGAATCTTGGTTTGTCATCTGTGAAATACGAGGATTCAGGTATCATTCAGTTCTAAAATTCTCAATTAAATTCAACACAAAGGGTGTTGAACTCTCTGGACCCATCACCTGTGTCACTGTACAGGTGCATAAATCATACATGAGACAAGACTTACTGACTCACGATGGAAAGTCAGCCCAGGAATGGCCCCACCAAACTCTGTCCTTCACTGTCCTTTGTGATGACAGCAGATCTTTGAAAGCTGGTTGACCAGCTTTGTAGGTTTAGGAGACCAGACCAATGAATCTCAGTAAAAGGACAAGGACAGTTTAAATGACCCAGGACAAAATATAATTTCCATTCAGCTGTGTTTATAGGCTCTCTTCTATAATCATGATGGTCCTGAGGTGGAGCAACTGAGACCATTAACGTTAATTAGTGATTTATTCAAGAACATAAAACTCTCCGGAACAAACCCAGGATTCTAATTCATAACTGGTAATATTAGATAAGTTGAGCAAGATACTGTTATTACTCAACTTAAACTCTCTCCACTATTTCCCAGACCTTCAAGACTCCTCTTAGCGAAGAGTTCCCCTCTAACTCCCCACAATCCAACTTTAGTGAATAATGTATCCAGACTTGTACAATGCATAAAGCAAATAAACTAGGAAATCCTTAGATCACTCAGTAAATCACTGTCGATTTTAACACGCAGATCACAGATTCTGGAACATGAAAGTCGGTTTAGAAAATGTCATAATTTAAAATAAAAATAGGAGTTCCCTTCGTGGCTCAGTGGTTAACGAATCCGACTAAGAACCATGAGGTTGCAGGTTTGATCCCTGGCCTTGCTCAGTGGGTTAAGGATCCGGCGTTGCCGTGAGCTGTGGTGTAGGTCTCAGACGCGGCTCGAATCCCGCGTTGCTATGGCTGTGGCGAAGGCCGGCAGCTACAGCTCCTGTTAGACCCCTAGCTGGGAACCTCCATATGCCGTGGGTGTGGCCCAAAAAAGGCAAAAAGACAAAAAAATAAAATAAATAAAATAAAATAAAATAAAAATAAATGATATTTGTTCTAACTACTATAGATTAGGGTTTTCATACAGAAGGGCTTTTGTTTATTTGTTGGCTTGTTTGTTTAACATGAGGCCGCAAGTGCAACACACGGAAGCTCCCAGGCCAGGGAATCGAACCAGAGCCACTGAAGACAGAACGATAAGTGGTTATGACATGAGCCATAGGGGAAGTCCTCATACCAGAGTTTTAAGAAAATTGTTCTAGAGGAATTTTTTTATAAATTCATTACCTTCCCAAAATTAGAGCTCCTTTCAATTCTTTGTGAGTTTGCCTCTCTCTAACTCTTGACTTTGAAGGAACTACCCATTACTACCTGGGTAAATGGGGAGTTCTAACTAATACCAGATTTCCAGTCTCACCTAACCATAAAATCTTAGCATTCTGACGGGTTAGTGAGAAAGCAGATGAGAAAAAAAAGCAGCTGAAAAATTAACTGCTGTGTGGTTTGGAGGCTGTTTTTTCTAGGGTGCCAGCCAGCAGTGCAGCTCTTCAACAGGTATTCATTTCATTCATCAAAAAGGTATTGAATGAAGCAACTATGGACACAGAGGGTGTCTCTGAAAGAGGGATTTGATTTCTGAAGTAGATAAACCTCACACTGTGAGGTCACCCCTTCTCCAAGGCTTCCCCTGTGACCTGCTACAGAGCTTGCAAACTAGTTTCCATTTCATTTCTAAACATGGCAGAAGTTTCTCACCTGAAGAGAAACAACCAGAATTACTTGTTTCTGAGTTTATCTGGAAGACACAGTTCCCAGTTCGAGAGACATAATTTTTTAAATCTGATCTGAGGTCACCTCATCTCAGGGAAAGAACAGAACGCACTTCTGTGTATGTAGAATTATCTCTGTTGTTACTTACAACGTGCACAGGGACTCCACTAGAAATCTGGCTGGCTTTCAAAAAACAAACAAAAAAACTATTCTGTCCACTTCTAAGATTACTTTTTCTGTAGTATATCTTTTAGGTCGTTAACATATTCCAAAATGATATACCTCTCTGTGAAGAGAAACTTCCTAACACATCAATAATCCTTCTGACCTCTTGCCTCCAGTAACTCAGATTACAAATTTCTTAAGTGTTTTCTTTTTTTTTCATGGAATTTCGGACTACAGTTTTGAGGTTTCTAAGAAATGTTTTTTTCCCTTCTCTCAAAAACTTCCCAACAGAAAGATCCCTGACCTGTCCCCAGCTCTCAAAACTCATGTAACATAAAACATACTCAAAAAGAAATACACCTAACATGCTTTTCTTCCCATCGGTGAACAATTAGAACACTGCCAGGAAAATATCTTATGCGTTTTACAGTATTTTCCTGAGAAGAATCTAAACTGGAGCCAGTGAAGAATCATGAGAAACGGGACTACCCAAGACAAGAAAATGTCTATGGAGCCCTTGGATTGAAGTTCCTCCAACCTATGTAGTTGAGAAGCTGACCAAGACAGATCTGTATCACTTTAGAAAACACATCTCAGTATTTGTACATTCCCTCCAACAATCTACATGGCAACAAAAGTGAAATACAGTGGCATCATCTTTGTTATAGCTTGAAAGTAAAAGCCGGTAAATTCTGCTCACATGGATGACCAAAATCGTAGATTCTCTCTTTGATAATAATGATAAAACAGTCATAAGAACAATTAATATTTATTTAGTCCTTAACTTATGCCAGACATTTTGCAAACAAACACAGGTGGACAGGCTCCAGCCAAACTCTATATCCTGAAAGTTCCGGACAGGCAAGATAAATCTAATCTACTAACTTACTTCACAAGTCTTTAGAGAAATTGACCAGAACACACACACACTGTCTGAGCATTCAACATATAAAGTCATTAACAGATTAATACAGAGACTAAAATGGGCCTATGTTAATTTAAGTTCTCAATTCCCTGTCTTTTCCTCTCAGATAAATAAATAAACAAGATACATGTCTCTTGCCCGCTGTTGCTGGAAAACTTGTGTAATAAATTAACTAGAAGAACAGGTTTAGCAACAAATGAGAAGCTCAAAGTCTCTAAAGTCTAACCTTAGGAATGTCACTGATCTGAAAAATGATTCAAGAGCATTTAATGTAAGTTAAATTTGATGTTTATAGGGCTCTTGGAACACAGTCTAAAATAAGAATCTGTATTTATGAAACCTCAATAATAAGTCCTGATACCAAAATATCTAGGTGAAAAGGAAGAAGCTTAAAATCTAGCTACTCTGCCTAATTACTGCCAAGGTTCCAAGTGTTCATAAACATCCAAGTGGGATAAACATAGAATTGTCCATAGTGATCACCTCTAGGGACAGAGACTGCAGAAATGGAAAGTGAAAATAACATGAGGAAGGACTTTTGCTTTTAATGTGCGTTGCACATGTGTTGCTGGATTTTTAAAGTAACCAAAAAAAAAGAAAAAAAACCTTAAGATATGCTCAGAGTCTTCCCAGATTTAATTTTTATCTGCATTCATGAGCTTGACCTCAGAATTACACATTTCATCATCTAACAAAGGAATAGCATTAAGGAAAAGAGCATCGTTCTCGCTGCCCTGTGAGAATTCCGATTCAACTAAAACAAAGCTCATTTTATAGTTTTAGCCCACTCCTATCCAGTGTTTACATTTCATCAGAAGCAAGAGCAAAACTATCTTGGAGGGCTTCAGCTTTTAAGTAGTTCTAGAAGGAAAGGAATATTAGAACTTGAGAAATAAGATTAGTTACGAAACTCCCTCAACATTCTTCAGGTAACAAATACTAAGCCCCCAGTTAGAGGGCTATTCTCCCTCATGGTAAAGAATCTGTAATGAGAACCTGAATGAAGAAATGATGAAAAGTGGCACAGAGGTCAGATAACAGCCTTCAGGACTCACTCATCATTCTTCCCAGCCCTGGTTCTCCTCTTGATCCAAAGAGCTTGAAGAGAATGACAAAAAGTAAGAAATGCTTTGAAATTAGGGTAGATATTTAAATACTGGACCTCTTCTTAGCCTCTATTTTTCATCCTTAAAAATACTATTTGCTTCCATGGGAATGTAAATTGGTGCAACCACTGTGGAAAACAGTATGGAGATTCCTCAGAAAACTCAAAATAGAATTACCATTTGATCCAGCAATCCCACTCCTGGGCATCGATCCAGAGGAAACCATGACTCGAAAAAACACATGTACTCCAGTGTTCATTGCAGCACTCTATGCAAGAGCCAGGTCATGGAAACAACCTAAATGCCCATCGACAGAGGAGTGGATAGGGAAGATCTGGTACATATACACAATGGAATATTACTCAGCCATTAAAAGGAACAAAATAACAACATTTATAGCAACATGGATGGACCTAGAAATAATCATGCAAAGTGATATCAGTCAGACAATTAGACACCAACATCAAATGCTACCACTCACATGTGGAAACTAAAAAAAGCACACAATGAACTTCTTTGCAGAACAGATAATGACTCACAGACTTTGGAAAACCTATGGTTTTCAAAATGAGACAAGCTGGGGGGTGCGGGGATGCACGGAGGGTTTGGGATGGAAATGTTATCAAATTGAGTTATGATTTTTGTACACCTAAAATTGTAATAAAATTCATTAATTAAAAAAATACTATTTGCTTCCAATAGTGATTTGTGGAGACGTTTAGCATAAAACTGGAGACATAGTAGGTGCACAATAAAAACTTCCTTCTTTCAAAACTAAATATCCAACCGCCAGCTAGATGCCCACTCATCTTTGAGTTCCAAAGACCCATTAGCCCACCCTCACTGCCAGACCATAGGTTTTCCCCCACTTCTTCTCCTCCTGTGGCACCTCTCTCTCAAGCAATGGCAACAACATTCTTTTTGGCACCTAATCTAGAATTCTCTCTCTTCCATGTCTTTTTAATCTGCTCTCACTCTGTTCTCTGAATTTCTTCATCACTCGCTTGGATTTCTGAAAGCATCCTTGAAAGGGGATTCCCTGACTCTCCAGTACATCTTTCAGAACGTTACTATGATATAAGAGCTAACACCAAGTCACGCTGTGGGTCCCCACTGACAAGAATCATGGTCCAAACACTTCCGTTTGAAGAAAGCGCCAAAATCTAACCACCAAGCATCCATCCGGACCTCTCCCACCACATCCTGCAGGAGCCCCATGCTTCAGTTTGTGCTGTTCTTCAGCCTACAATCTACTCTCCTCCATTCTCCACCCATGAAAGCCCTACTCAGCACTCCAGACCCAGCTACACGGTATAGTTCTCTATAAAATTAGCCCTAACTTTCTCAAAGTTGGCATCAACTACCACAGCACTTGGTACTTCAGTTGACAGGTCTTTCATCCTGAATCTTTCTGGAGGGATTTGTTTACATCTCCCCCACTTGCTGCAGCACGGCAGCCATGCCTGATTCACTGCCAACTGTTCCCCAATGCCTGCCACCTAGACCCTTGTTCACTTCACCCTTGAACTGAATGTAATAACTACTACGCATTACCATGAATTCATAGTGTTCAACTACAGGTACTATACTGTCCACTATGTGTACGGTCTCGGGAATATTCATAACACTCCTATGAAGTAGGTCACAGTTTGGCCTCCGTTTTACAGATGAGGAAGCTCTACTCAGAGAGGTTCATAACCTGCCCAAAGTGACACAGCTAGCATATGGCAAAGCCAGGATTTGAACCACAGTCAGTCTGACTTCAGAAGCTATGCTCTTAACCATTACACTATACCACAGACATTTCTAAAATTCACTTGTTCTTTTAGTACTTATGCACATGGGCATATTCCTTAAGATCAAGACCCCAGTAAATTATATTTTATCCAGTCAGCACATGGAGGCCAGTTTGGTCCTGCTCTAGTCCAGAGCCATAAACAAGCAGGCCCACAGTCTTCCAGATACCCTTATTTTTCTGCTTCCTAACCCCCACCCTCAACCTTCTGAAAAAAAAAAAAAAAAATCAGAAGGAAAATGATTTTGAAGGCAGGGACAGGAAAAGAATGAAATTGTTCCTTCTTGGTGGAACACACAACATTAACAGGCATATAGAACCTGAAAGAATATGTTGGGTCATTTCAAAACATACTTTCCCAGCTCAAACCTGAAATCAGCACCTGTTGCTAAGAAAACACAGCCAACTGTGAGAAACATGATGACTCATGAAAGGAGCAAGCTTACCTTGCACGTCTCAGAAACCATCACCAATGAAGTCTTATAACCAAATCATCAATCTGTGCTTATAAATAGTTGAGAGTTACTTTTCATCTGGCTCAGAAAGAAATATAATCATCTCTGGACTAAACACTATTTATAAAATTAATTATCACCCAGCTGAGCTGGAGCTTCCTATAATGAAAAAAAGTAGAGAATACAGAGGTAACACACTTTCTTTTAAACAAAGGTCTATCAACAGAGGAAAAATTTTTACTTGTTGTCCTCAAAAGAGTAACTACAAAAGATAGACTGTTAGTCACCTATTTTCTTTGTCAACAAACCAGCACGAATAATAAAACACACCTTTAGCTGCTTGATAAGCAGAATTTACAGTCAACCCTTTATTTCTTTCTGGATCACTAGCTCAAAATTTTGAATGAAAAGCTCTAGCACGCATTACTGTATCCAACAATCCCATCACACATTGACTGTCACCTACCAGACTGACTGTAACTTACCATAGGACAAAGGGCCCAGATGCATTTGAGTTGCAAGATATTGTATTTGTTTGGGTGGGCATAGAGAAGTCTTGAACAGTTCTCTTTATTTTGTTGCAATTCACACTTCAGATAAAACTTACTTCTGAGTAGTTAGCATTTTTAAAAGAAAATTGGTAAACTCCTAAGGTATGATCCAGTAATTAATGTATCACACAAAACTAGCCAAACATGAAGAGCTCAGCTGTATTAGAATTGGCTTTTCCTCAAGTTATCACAATTTGTAGTCCCGAGTCAGACTGGGAGAAAACAGGTAGTGTGTCTGTGAAAGTTAATTCTGCCCGCTCTCCAAACATGAACTTACAGCCTAAGCTCTACCTAAATAGGTCATCTCTAACCTTGATGAGAAGACAGTGTATAGCACATGGATTAAGATGAGTGGAATTTTTTTTAAGACATCCCTAAATGTTGAGCACTTTCTCTTTCCAAATGAGACAGCATATCTGCCAAAATGAGTAATGAGAATTTTTAATTTAAATATATTAAAATTTTGCTTAGAAATCTGCAAAACCTTTTTATGATACCGTCCTTGCTAAAAATCTGCCTTTCAAATGAAAGTTTCCCCTTCAAGCACAATATTTCAACTTTGGTAGCACGTGGGCATATATTCTTTCTTTCTATTCCGGAATATTATCTTTAAATATTATGTATATATTGCTATCATAATGATCAGGGTACATAAAATATGTTCACTGCTGTAACCAGTATATTTATCTTTTAATGGATTTTATACTACTGGGAATGTATGTACAAGTGCGTCCACACTACTGTTTGTTTGTTTGTTTTTTAAGGGGCGCACCCATAGCATGCAGAAGTTCCCAGGGGAGGGGTTGAATTTGCAATCCAAGCTGCATCTGTGACCTACACCACTGCTCACAGCAACACTGGATCCTTAACCCACTGAGCAAGGCCAGGGATGGAACCTGCGTCCTCATGGATACTCGCTGGGTTCATTATTGCCGAGCCACATCAAGAACTCGCACACTACTGTTTTGTTTCATTCATCTTTTGTACCAATGATCTCCAGATAAAACTTTATCTATAAGTTCACATGGAACAAGAGTTCCCGTCGTGGCGCAGCAGAAACGAATCCAACTAGGAACCATGAGGTTGATGCTTCGATCCCTGGCCTCGCTCAGTGGGTTAAGTATCCAGCGTTGCTGTGAGCTGTGGTGTTAAGTCACAGACTCGGCTTGGATCTGGTGTTGCTGCAACTGTGGTGTGGGCTGGCAGCTGTAGCTCTGATTAGACCCCTACCCTAGGAACCTCCATATGCCATGGGTGAGGCCCTAAAAAGACAAAAAAAAACGAAACAAAACATGGACCGTGCAACAGCTATATGTCATTCAGTTTCAAATTCACCTCTGGCAACTTAATAGCTCAAATAACTTAAAATATAGTTATTTTTGGATGAAATGATATGTGTGGAATTTACTTCAAAATAATCCAGCATGGGGGGATAAATGAGGGTATAGGCAAAATCATATTGACAGGATTTAATAATTATTGAACTGGGTAATGTTGACATAGGAGTTTCATTTCACTATTATCTCTGCTTTTGAATATGTTTGAAATTTTTCATAATAAAGTTTTTAAAATCTAATTTACTTTTGCTCCAGTGTCAGGCGTAACTTTACCATTTGGGGGTTTTGGGGGTTGTTTTGTTTTGTTTTGTTTTGTTTGTCTTCTTAGGGTCAGAGTCTGAGCCACAGCTGCCAGCCTACACCACAGCCACAGCAACACCAGATCTGAGCTATATCTGCAACCTACACCATTGCTCACAGCAATGCTGGATCCTTAACCCACTGAGTAAGGCCAGGGATCAAACCTGCGTCCTCATGGATGCTAGTCAGATTCATTTCCACTGAGCCATGACAAGAACTTTAACTACAATTTTAAATTTCTGTTTCACCAACCTGGCAATTTATGTTTTACATGACACTTCATTAGTGCCAACACAGTTCTTAAAATACAATGGGATAAAGGAACCCATTAAAAAAAAAGACAGCCAACAAAATAGGAGAAAATAACTGTAAACGATGCGACCAACAAATGCTTGATCTCCAAAATACACAAATAACTCATATAACTCAACAGCAAAAAAACAAACAACCCAATTGAAAAATGGGCAGAAGACCTAAACAGACACTTCTCCAAAAAAGACAGATGACCAGCAGGCACATGAAAAGATGCTCAACATCACTAATTATTAGAGAAATGCAAATCAAAACTACAATGAGGTTACCATCTCACACCAG
Organism: Catagonus wagneri; assembly: GCA_004024745.2. Taxonomy (NCBI): domain Eukaryota; kingdom Metazoa; phylum Chordata; class Mammalia; order Artiodactyla; family Tayassuidae; genus Catagonus; species Catagonus wagneri. The sequence goes on along the minus strand of PVHT021183526.1, from coordinate 9,420,942 downwards.
TCAGAATAGCCATCATTAAAAATTCAACAGGAGTTCCCATCGTGGCACAGCAGAAACGAATCCAACTAGGAACCATGACGTTTCAGGTGTGATCCCTGGTCTCGCTCAGTAGGTTAAGGATCTGGCATTGCCATGAGCTGTGGTGTAGGTTGCAGATGCAGCTCGGATCTGGCATTGCTGTGGCTGTGTCACTGGCAGCTGTAGCTCTGATTAGACCCCCAGTCTGAGAAGCTCCATATGCGGTGGGCATGGCCCTAAAAGGCAAAAAATAAAATAAAATGTCAACAAATAACAAATGTTGGAGAGGGTGTGGAGAAAAAGGAACCCTCCCACACTGTTGGTGGGAACATAAGTTGGTACAACCACTATGGAAAACAGTATGGAGGTACTTCAGAAAACTAAATATAGAACTACTATATGATCCAGCAATCTTACTCCTGGGCATTTATCTAGACAAAACTTTGATTGAAAAAGATACATGCACCCCTATGTTCATTGTAGCACTATTCACAATAGCCAAGACATGGAAACAATCTAAATGTCCACTGACAGATGAATGGATTAAGAAGAGGTGGTGCAGGAGTTCCCGTCGTGGTGCAGCAGTTAACCAATCCAACTAGGAACCATGAGGTTGCGGGTTCGATCCCTGGCCTTGCTCAGTGGGTTAACGATTCAGCACTGCCGTGAGCTGTGGCGTAGGTCGCAGACGCGGCTCAGATCTGGCTTTGCTGTGGCTGTGGCTGTGGCTGGTGGCTACAGCTCTGATTTGACCCCTAGCCTGGGAACCTCCATATACCACAGGTGTGGTCCTAAAAAGCAAAAAAAAAAAAAAAAAAGAAGAAGAGGTGGTGCATACATACAATGGAATACTACTCAGACATAAAAAAGAACAAAATAATGCCACATGCAGCAACGTGGATGTAACTAGAGATTTTCACACTAAGTAAAGTCAGAAAGAGAAAGACAAATACCATATGATATCACTTATATCTCAAATCAAATATATGGCACAAATGAGCCACAAAGAACAGAAACTCTTGGACAAAACAGAAAGAAACTCATGGACATAGAGAACAGACCTGTGGTTGCCAAGGGGGAGGGGGAGGGAGTGGGATGGACTGGGAATTTGCAGTTAGTAGATGCAAACTAATGCATTTAGAATGGATAAGCAATGAGGTTCTGCTGTATAACACAAGGAACTATATCCAATCACTTGTGATGGAGCATGATGGAAGATACAATGAGAAAAATATGTGTGTGTGTGTGTGTGTGTGTGTGTGTGTATAAACACACACATATATATAAATATATATCTGGGTCACTCTCCTGTACAGCAGAATTAACAGAACATTGTAAATCAACTATAGTAAAAACTGTCTTAAATACAGTGAGGTAAATATCATATTTCTAAACCATATTCATAGAAATTAGGACCTATGAAAAAACTTTGAGATCATCTAATCCTCCACGTCAGTAGTTCACAATCTTACACATGCATCAGAATCATTTGGAAGCCTTGTTAAACACAGACTGGTGGGCCCTACCCTTAAGGTTTCTGAACCAGCAGGAAACCTTCAAGTGTGCTTTCTGGACCACACTTAGAGAATAACTGCACTAAGCTTACTCCCATTACCCAGTCCATGTCTCCAGTGCAGTGATCACCAATTACCACATTGCAGATCCTTCTCTTACTAGACAGCTGACTTTTAAGGGCAAGGGATATAAATTTTCATCAGTGTGCCAGAGCCCAGATTCAATAAATATTTACAAAATAAATTAATATGTTGGATGATTTAAGTTTTCCCTCATTTATAGTTGAGTGTTTGTCAATGTACTAACATCCGGAATTTGGGTACATTTACATACCCAGATGGAAAGGAGATACTCATTGATAAAGGAAGACTAAACATCGGCTAGAACCAGAGCCTAAGTAGACAAAAAGTAGAACTGCATCTCAGAATGGAATTTAAGGCTCACTTTTGTCAAATATTTTACTATGACTTGATGTGCTCTCATCAAGTGCTTTTCATCTCATATATTAACAAAAGAAAGAAATGCTTTCAAACCCATCTTTCAAAGTTTCTTGGGGTCTGTAAAATGTCAGCATGTGAGGACTGACTCCTTCCTCCCACCCACTTCCCTTCCCCTAATGCTGCCCAGAGAAACAAAAAGAAGCACAACACACTCAACAGTGCCTGCCTGGAGAGTTCTCCCAGTCTGGGTGTCTGAATCTTCGTATCTCACAGTGTCCTGAACTACCTGTCTATTATAGCAATGATCAGCTCAGTGACAATCCAGAGAATTTAGCACAAGAAAATGAACAATACCCTGATTTCTAAATTTCACTGCTTCTTTGAAGTTTAAAATTACAAGATAGAATAGATAAATATTCATATATATGAATCCAGTAACCTCAATATGTATGATTTTTTTGTAAGAATATAATATAGAGGAGTTCCCATTGTGGCTCAGCAGAAACGAATCCGACTGGTACCCATGAGAACACAGGATCGATTCCTGTCCTCGCTCAGTGGGTCGGGGATCCGGTGTTGCCATGAGCTGTGGTGTAGGTCACAGATGTGGCTCAGATCCTGAGTTGCTACAGCTGTGGGGTAGGCTGGCAGCTGGAGCTCCAATTCGACCCCTAGCCTGGGAACTTCTATATGCCTCAGGTGTGGCCCTAAAAAGAAAAAAGAAAAAAAAAGGGAATATAATATAGAATATAACCTCTGTTGGAGTTCCCATTGTGGCTCAGTGGGTTAAAAACCTGACTAGTATCCATGAGGATGCAGGTTTGATCCCCAGCCTTGCTCAGGGGGTTAAGGATCCAACGTTGCAACAAGCTGCAGTGTAAGTTACAGACATGGCTTAGATCTGGTGTTGCCATGACTGTGGCATAGGCCAGCAGCTACAGCTCTGATTCGACCCCTAGTCCAGGAACCTCCATATGTCGCAGATGCAGCCATTAAATATATATATATATATATATATATACACATATATATATATATATACACACATATATACATATAAGCTGTATAAACCATGGGTCAGTATATGATTTTTTGTTATTTAGATTCCTTTAAAAAATAACTGCTCAAATAAAAAATACTAATGTAGTGTGGGGTTTATAACAGACAAAAAAAAGATATGTACGACAATATCACAAAGGTTAAGAAAGGGGAAATGGAAATACACTATTACAAGGTTTTCATACTTTACAGGAAACCTTCAAGTGTGCTTTCTGGACCACACTTTTGAGATTACAAGGTTTTCATACTATGCATAATAAAGTGGTATAATAACATTTGAAAGTAAACTATAAAGTTAGTTAAAGATGTATACTGTAAACCCTAAAGCAAATGCCAAAATAACAAGGAATGACATCTAGTAAGCAAAAAAGAATATAAAATAGAATGATAAAAATATTCAATTAATCCAAAGAAAAAAGGAAACAAAGAATAGATGAGAAAAACAGAAAACAAATAGCAAGATTATACATTTAAGGTGAACCATAATCAATAATCACTTTAAATATAAATGGTCTAAATATCACAATTAAAAGACTGAGATTATTACATCAGCTAAAAAAGCAATACCCTTCAAGGAGAAGAAGATAACTCAGAACTCCTTAAATGTGGGCTACACATGGTGACTTCCATCCCAAAAAGTATAGGACAGGATGGGAAGAAAAGAGTAACTCTACAGTAGGGAAACTCGTCAAACACTACCTCAGCCAGATAATCAAGGTTAACATGAACAGTGATGAGTTCTGTTGACAGTATGCTCCCTTGACATGGTGTAATTAGAATATACATTCTTTTCAAGCACATACACCAAAGTTAATTATATTCTGTGCCATAAAAAACTCTCAATAAATATAAAAAGATTTGAACCACACAAGTTATATTCTTTGACAATAAGAGAACTAAATTTAGAAGTTAATAACAGAAAGAACTCTAGAAAAATCCAAATATTTGGAAGCTATGTAATATACTTCTAGGTAACTCAGGGTCAAAGAACAAATCCAAAGAAAAAGTTTAAAGTATTCTGAACTGAATACAAATGAAGTCACACCCTATCAGAATCTGTGAGATGTCCCTAAAGCAGTACTTAGGAAGAAATTTAAAGGACGAAGTGGCTGTGTAAAGAAAAAAAGGGTCACAGCGACTTAAAGAAACTTGAATAATAACAGTAAAATTAAACTCCAATTAAGTCGTAAAAAGGAAATAATAATAAGGATCAGAGTAAAAATCAATTAAATAGAAGAAAGAAAAACAATGGAAAATATAAATGAAACCAGCAGTTGAGATTGAGAAGGTCAATAAAAATGATAAACCTAGGGTTTCTCAACCTTGCCACTACTGACATTTTGGCTGAATGATTCTTTGTTGAAAGGATCTCTCCTGCTTATTGTAGGATCTTCGGCATCATCCCCAGCCTTGGCTCACTAGATGCCAACAGCAAATGCCTACCCCACCCCCACCCCAAGACATTATCTTCAGACATTATCTCATCTCTAAAACTTGTCAAGTTTTCCTGGTGGCAGGAAGGTAAACTTCAACCCATGCTTCGCTCCATAAACAAAAATTAACTCAAAGTGGATGGAACTAAATATAAAATGAAAGACTTTATGGTTTTATATACTTTTATAGTTTTCCTAAGAGTTTTATAACTCCAAGGGGAAAAAAAAAAATCTTTGTGACTCTGAGTTAGGCGAAGATTTAATAGGTACAGTACCAAAAATATAATTCATAAAAGAGTAAACTGATAAACTGGAGTTCATTAAAATTTAAAACTTCGGATCTTCAAAGATCCATTAAGAGAATGTAAGACAAGCAACAGATTGAAAGTAAATATTTGCAAATCATGTATCTGATAAAGGACTTGTATCCATAATATATTTTTTTCAAAAAACTCTCAAAACTCAATAAGGAAACAAACAACCCAATTAAAAAATGACCAAAAAAATTTAAACAGACACTTCAGCAAAAAAAGTATATGAATGGTAAATAAGCACATTATTAGTCATCAGGGAAATGCAAATTAAAACCACAGTGAGGAGTTTCCACTGCGGCACAGTGGGTAAGGAATATGACTGCAGCAGCTTGGGTGGAGGAGGAGGCAGAGGTGAAGGTTTGATCCCTGGCCTCTGGGCAGGGGGTTTAAAGGATCTGGCATTGCCACAGCTGCAGCTCGGATTCAATCCCTGGTCTGGGATCTGCCATATGCCACAGGTGTGGCCATAAAATAAAATTAAAAAAAGAAAAACGGGAATTTTTTCGTGGCTCAGTGGTTGAACCCGACTAGGATCCATGAAGATGCAGGTTTGACCATGGCCTTGCTCAGAAGGTTAAGGATCTGGCATTGCTGTGAGCTGTGGTGTAGACCGCAGATGCGTCTCGGATCCCACATTGCTGTGGCTGTAACAGAGGCTGACGACAGCTGTAGCTACTATCCCACTCCTAGCCTGGGAACTTCCATATGCTGCAGTGCAGCCCTAAAAAGCAAATATATATATATATATATATATATATATATATATATATATATATATATATATCTATCTCACTACATACCTAATAGAATGGCTATTAAAGTTTAACCATACCAAGTGTTGGCAAGGATGCAGAGCAACTAGAACCCTCACAGACTACTTTGGGAATGTAAAATGATATAACCACTTTGGAAAAGTACATAAGTTTCTTTAAAAATGAAACATGTATCTACCACATGATGCTGCCACTCCATTCCCAGACATTTACCCAAGGCAAATGAAAGCTCATGTCCATACAAAGACTGAACATAATGTTCACAGCAGCTTTATTTTTATAGCTAAAAACTGGAAAAAAAAACCCAAAAGTCTATCAATGGGCAAATGAGTAAATGAACTGGGGTATATCCATACAATAGAACACCACTCAGCAATAAAGAGGGATCAGCTACTGATACAGACAACAACATAGATAAATCTCAAAATAATTATGTGAAGTGAAAGAAGCCAAACCAAAAAAGAAACATACTGTATGACTCCATTCACAGAAAATTCTGAAAATACAAACTAATCCGTAAGATCAGAGCTATCGCTGGTTGTTTAAGAAAGAAAGATGCGGGGTATGAGGAAGAACCAGAGGGAAAGATGGATTCACAGTTCTATGTGTAAGATAAAAACTTATCAAATTTAACACTCTAAATATATGCAGCTTACACTCAAGGAAGCTGTTTGTAAAATTATCACACAAAACAGATAGGCTAGAGAGTTTGAGATAACAATCAAAAAATGAACATAACCTGCAATTTCACAAAGAATTACAAGCTTTAAGCACAAGTGATTTACACTGTTGCAGACATAATCCTTTATTTGGTGAAAATAGGAAAGGGGATACATGACCAAGATCATTGGTAAATGTGAAAAGGAAAAACAGGAGTTCCCATCGTGGCTCAGTGGTTATCGAATCCGACTAGGAACCATGAGGTTGCGGGTTCCATCTCTCGCCTTGCTCAGTGGGTTAAGGATCTGGCGTTGCCGTGAGCTGTGGTGAAGGTTGCAGACGCGGCTCAGATCCCGCGTTGCTGTGGCTGTGGCGAAGGCCAGCAGCTACAGCTCCTGTTAGACCCCTAGAGCCTGGGAACTTCCATATGCCGCGAGTGCGGCCCTAGATAAGATAAAAAAAAAAAAAAAAAAAAAAAAAAAAAAAAAAAAAAAAAAAAAAAAAAAAAAAAAAAACAAGGAAACACAAAACAAACAAAAAAAAAAGCAAACACACAGTGAGGCCCTGAAGAATGGGCTACTGCATTTAATATTAAGATTATTTCTTACTTATAGCTAGTCTGAAACATTTCATAATTATGAAACAAAGGAAAAATGATTTTGTTTTTTCCAATTTGGCCTGCCCCATTTCTAGGCAAAATTAGGTGCTTTCCTCCTCCCACAGCTCGGGAGAACACATCCTCTCTAGCACCTCCACGTGTGTATTGCCATGGCTTGTCTTCCACTAGACAAACAGCTCCATCGGGATGACAGCATAGTGGTTACATACAAGCACTGTGGAGTTTGAGAGCCTGGCTTCCTATCCAAGGCTGTGCCGCCTTTCATACTGTGTAGCCTCATAAAGTTACTTCAGTTTTTATAAACTATAAAATAGGGCCAACAGGGTATATACGAGGATTCAATGTGAATATATCCAAATCTTGGCCTACACGGGTCTGCATGACCTGTCACCTGATTACTGCTCTCTCTTCATTTAGTTCAGGTGAAAGTGCTCAGCCACAAAGACTTTCCCTCAAGTAATCAGTCCATCCCACCAAGCTCTTTCCCAACTCAGTGCTACCTCCTCAGCTGATCTATCTTCCATTCACATAGAAGCCCCCCAGTTAGTCTACGTCTCAGCATCCTGCAGTTTCCTTCTTTCCATTCAACAAATAGTGCCTGAGCTCCTCCTATGTCAGGTGCTGTTCCAGACTCTGAGGATGCAACAGTGAGTACAACAGAACTAGTGGAATGTACAGTCTAGTGGGGTAAGACAGAGCAGAAACAAACAAGTAAAATACAGAGTCTGTTAGAGAATCATAACGGGTATGGAGGGGGAAACATAGTTGTGAAAGGGGAGAATGAGGGTTGCAAGGTGGGTTATGATTTTAAATCTGGGGTGTAGTGAGGGCTCACTGACAATGTGACAATGAGTAAAGAGGTGAAGGGGGTCAGAGAAAGAAAAGAACCATACAGGTATGGCAGCATTCCACGCGGAGGAAAAAGCAAGTCCAAAGGCCCTCCAACAGCTAGGAAGAGAGTCTGGAATATGGGGAAGAAGAGCAACAGACAAGATCAAGAAGGGGACAGGACTGGGGGTGAGGAGGGCCAGGTGGGGTAAGCTCTGGGGCCACTGTCAGGTCTTTGAGGGAGATAGAAGACACTAGAAGCTTCTGTACAGAGGAGTGGTGCGATCTGATTTACACTTTAAAAAGTACGGAGTGGTGCGATCTGATTTACACTTTAAAAAGTACGATTAGTTAAGTCTTTTATGTTCTGCCTATCTCCCAGACTTGCTAAGATAAAGGCAGGATCCACAGCTGTCTTGTGCGTTACTATAATTCCAGCACCTAGCACAGTACCCTGTAAGCACTCAATAAATATGTATTCGATGACAAAATAATAAAACCATAAAAACAGTTAAAATAAATAAAATAACCATAAAAATGGCTATTATTATTATTTGGAGCCCCAGAATCCAGCGTAGTGGCTGGCATATAGTAAGAGCTCATTTGAGTAAAGAAAAGAATAATTTTGTGAAATTATTGAAAATCTCTGTTGAAAACATAGAATAATGACAAAGGGATCAATTGCCTTGCACGCTTTCCCTAACTTAAGACATGACTGATCCCGGTTTTGTGCTTTACACTAAATTCTCAAGTTATGCTACTGAGGGCACAACCTAGAATAATCCCACGGTGATTCGTCTCTAAATACACTGCAATATCCTGCAAACACAGTTAACACCGATGCACTAAAGTGCTTGTAAACTTCTAATTGGGTAAACTTATTCACATGATCTTTTTTAAAAAAGCAATCTTAACATACAAGGCTGAGCGGACCTAACTAGTTTGATTTTGATTTTTGGTGACTTCAGAAAAGAGCTCCTTAATTCAAACACATGGACAAAAGAACTAAGAATTTCCACTATTTATTTTGACATCTCCAGAGTCTTCATCAAGAAAAAACTTAATGAGGATTACACCTGTTCCCTTCTCCCTCCCGGGGGCGGCAGAGGTGGGGGAGGGAGGCGTAATGGCGGAGCTAAGGCCATTCCTTAGTTATCTCAAGAAGAGCCCAGAGAGTTTCAAGAGAGTTTTCCAGAAAGGGAAGGAAAGAAGGAGTCATGCTTTAAAGTTAAAAACCACACCAAATGTTCCACCTCATAAAAGGTGAACACCCACCCCAATGATGTTTACAGTGGCTCCAAGGCAGGGCCAGTGCTGAGAGGGCCAGGTGTGGTTGGGATGCTTTAATTGTGATCCCCAACCCTAAAACTAGTCGGACTCATCCTCGCTCAACCATATCATATCTGCAAGGAGTTTTTTTGGGGCTACGGAAAGTTTTAGAAAAGCAGACTAAAGTTGTTTGGTATCTTTAAAAAAAAAAAAAAAAAAGTCGATTCAAAAGTATTGAGCGGCTAGCGAGCACCTCCTGGGCTTGCTCTGACTTGCTGGAGCATGTACACAATCGTGCCTGCTGGCATCTGGCTCAGACGCTCCCTTCCACTAAGGGAGGGGAAAATAGTAACTTTCGGAAATAACAGGCGTCCACAAAGGCAAAGGTTACCAGGACCGCTCAACCTCCATCAAATAAGGAAGCTAATGTGGTTTGGAGCAGCACTGATTCCACCCAAGTCCCCCGCCCCTCGCTTTTTTTTTTTAACAGAAGAAAACCTATGAAGGAGAAGGTGCTGCCGTCAGACCCTCGAGGCACTTTCAGACAACAAAGACCCCCAGCAATCAAAACAGAATTATAATTCGCACCATCTGAGTGGCCCCAGCCGCGGAGCTGCTCGGCCGCTGAGCTTCTTCGAGTGTGGGGGCCGAGGGGTCCCCGCGCGCTCTCCAGCCCTGAGCGCCCCGGCAGGTCCTCGGGGACCCGGGGCGAGGGGCGCGCCGCCCACGAGCTGGCACCCTCAGCGCCTGGCTCTCCGCACTCTCGCTCCCGCCGCGTTCAAAATCTTTCCCGCCCAGGCATGACGCGAGAAACGAAAACAATCAGCGGACAGCGAGAGCCCGGGCCTGGGCCCGACGGGGGCAGCGGAGGGGGATGGGGCCGAGCCCCCGGCGCAGCCCCTTTCCCAGGCGGGCGGACCTGCGGGCTGGGGACCGGAGGTGACACAAAGAAGCCGGAGAGACAAACGCCACCCCCTGGCGCTCGCTGCAATACCCGGAGCGCCCCGCCCGCTGGCAAGTTTTCGGCGCCCTCCACGCACCCCGCTCTCCTCAACCGGGCAAAGTTTCCCGTGGCCAGGTTCGGACCCCAGCGGAGGCTCGGGTCCCGTCTCCCGCCGCCCCCACCCCCGCCCTGGTTCGGGGACCTTGCCTTTCTTCGCCCCCGCCCCTTCCCCTCCCTCCCGATTTTCCTCCCTCCAGCTACAGCCCGCGCTCTACCGGGCGCACCAGGATGCAGGGGCCCCGCCGCCACGCTCACCCGCTGCGAGCCCTGCGAGGGGCGAGGGCGCGGGCTGGGGCAGTCCCGGTAGGCGCCTCGCTAGCCTTGCTCCTTCGATCGCGCCTTTTGCTCCGTCTCCCGCTCGCTTTTTCGGTCCAGCGGAAGGGCTGCTCGACGCGCAGCAGAGCGCGCTCCGCTCCTTGGCGCTCGGAAAGCTGCAAACCACGCCCCGCGTCTTCCCCGCCCGCCGCCAGCCGCCGAGTCCCGCGCTCGCCGCTCGGCGGCCAGTGCCGAGCCCGCCCGCGAGGCCGGAGGCGGAGCAGCCGCCTCCCCCTGCGCGCAGCAGCCGAGGTTGGCAACTTACTCTCCCCGTTTTGGAACATCAGAGGTGATATGAGGGAGATGCTAACTCAGAAGGCAGGTTAACGACCGGGGGTGGGAGGATGTCACAAACTCTCTCAAATAAGCTTTTCGGGTTGATTTCAGGGAGAAACTTCTCTAATATTCTTGGTCTCCTGGGTTTTGGAAATGGGAGTAAAGAGATCTTCGAATTAGTTACCAGACTTTGATCAAGTCATTAAACGTTTGCCGACGATTTGTAAAACGAGAAATGTGGATTGGATGGCCTTTAAGATCTGGATCAGTATTTCCTATGGCGTGGCCCACTCAGGGGCACCTGGAGGGAGGGTGCTTGTTAACAGTGCAGAAGGCTGGGTGCCTCCCTCCCCCTCAGTCTTACAGCGCCATATACAACTTACAGATCCAGTGCGAACTGGATCCTAGGGAATCCAAACTGCAGCTGCCAGTTTGATTTTCCAGCAAATTGCTCAGTGCCTTTGGACTCAGAATAATGTCAACGGACTCCCACTTATCTCCTGTGCGGCTGTTACAGTACTACTTAGGCACTCAAAATCCTAAACGAAAGATACTGTATCAACTCACTATTATCTCATAAAGAAGCAGTGATTTACAGTATTTATCTGTTGAGTTTGCACTACAATCAAATTTAATTTCTTATAAATCCAAGTTCATATATGTTGTATGGCTATAGAACTTGGCCGGATTACTTAAATTTGGTGTTTATGACCCAAACTAAATGGTAAAGAGCAGAGATTAAGAGGCTTGATAATGCATTCAGCTAACATACATTACTGAAAAAAAAAAAGTGGTTGTAAATTATACTTACACTTTGGGACAATTAATTTAAAAAGTTGTACCACTGTAGCAGAATAATTCGGGTAAGTTGTTTAAAAAGCACGTTATATTGATAGTCAATAGCTCAACTCTTCACAAAACAGCACACTACCAATATACTGTTATTCCTTATATTTCACGATAATCATTCTGAGAGTATCACTTCTGTTTGTGGACTACCTAGGTTTACATTATTTATTATTCATGGCTTGGGTCACAACAATGGTCTATACAGCAAGAAGGTCCTTCTGGTCCTGAGGTGTCTTTTCATAGCACCATTTTGCCTGATAACAATCCATGCAAATTAATTTGGGGGAGGAATTGATCCCCAGGATTCAGAAGCTGTCTACAGAGCATTGCCTGCTATTTTCCTTCTCTGTTCTATTCATTCTATTTGTTTATATTTTATGTCAGTTGCTTCGTTTATAGTAAATACTGCAAAATCATCACGGCAACAGTCTCTGGAGAAAATGTTATGAATAATTTACTTATTCTTCTCTTCCAGGCATCTATGCTATAAGTCCTTGAAGTGAAAGGACTGATGTTCCACATTGTATATAGTGCACTTAAGAGAGTCCAGAATAAAATGTCTCAAAATGTTTTCAGATATCCCCAATTAGAGCCTTTTAATTATCTGTGGTGTCTCCTAGCCATGCCATTTTGGATATTAAATTAATACCTACTTGTAAATCCACAAATTAGACTAATGGCAGGAGCACTGAAACAGATCCTCTACATTCTGAAAGGAAAATAAAATGTAATTCTAAGCCAAACAGACATATCTGGTTCCTTTGAAATACAACACTAGGCACGTGAATGGATTCCTCTCAATGCCATATCTCTGACTGGCAGAGTAAGGGTGGCCTGAACCCAGCTGTGCCCACATTCTCCTATGCACCAAAACACATAGTACAATAACACAGTATGATATCATGTTATGTCTCTTAGCTATTATTTACATTGGTCCTCTGTATTTATAGCTCAACAGCCCACCCAAGAGACTTTGCCTGCTCCAGTTGTGGTAAGCACAAGTTTTGCAAATTGATCAAACTGAAAGCACATCTGTGACTGGGTACACAAACATGCAATAGCATATGGTGAGAACCACTGAAGCAGACATTCAATATATGCTGACACACTGTACTGAGCAGCACAAAAGACATGGTCTGAGGCATTCAAGCGAGTTGGGCATCCTCATGCCATTAAAGGAAATAGAGTCACCACTCTTTATGTCAGGCAGCAACTCCTCTCTGAACTAGACTTGCGGTTTACATTCCTGCATCCCATTCTAGACTGTGAGTTCCTTGTCTTTGTATCCAGAGTACTTGAATAAGAAAGGCAATGGATTTTACATTGGGAGCAAATTCCAGTCTGATACTGGGGTGCCACGTTGAGAAGGATCATGGGGCTCTGTCTAGGTTTGGCAAGAATAAGTTCAAGTTGATTAGTAACTGAGTCTCTGCCATGGGCACAGAAGAAAAGAGTACTGGCGTTAGTATCATGTACTTATTACCATGATGGTAATAGGAGATAATAAATTAAATGATTGGCAAGATGGTAAGTGAATTTAAGAACAACACAAAGTATCTTTAGCTGAAGAAGCAGGTATAATATTAATTAATCTGAGGCAGGATGAGACCATGTTACTACTTGCTTCTATATTATTAACAGTGTTACCACTAGAGATAAAAGGAGATTGGTTTAGAACTAAACACCCCTTGTTGGGATATTAACCGGGCCACCTCAAGGAACAATACTTTGCTACAATATTTTTGACAACACTGGGAGCACTTGCATAGGCCTGGGATGAAAATAGCTGGCCAGGAAAACAGCTCTGTTCCTCTTTGTCCAAGAGTCCAGTCATGCTCTATAAAGGCCCAAGTGCCTTATCTCATTCTGGTCTTGTTTCCTGCCAAACCTGGAAACTAACAGAAATAAATGTTGGTTAATTGCTCCCTGGACCAATGTGATCTTTCTGACCATTGTTCTTATTCAAGTAGAAAGGTGTGTCCAACAACATGTAAGTATGCACTGCCAATTTATGCAGTAGATGGGCTCCTAAAATACTGAGCCAGTCAACTGAGTTTCTGCCAAATGAATAGGAGTTTGACATTCTAAAGAAGAAAAAATTTAAATGAACATGCCATGATCCAATGAAATCATATATATAAAGTGCTAAGCATAGACCTGGCATGCACTAGGCACTCAATAAATGATAGCTGTTATTACAATAATTTTAGTAAGTACCAGTGAGGCTTAAAAAGGTATTATTTCAGAGAGGTCCCCTTGTGGCTCAGCAGGTTACTAACCCGATTAGTAACCATGAGGATGTGGGTTCAATCCCTGGCCTCACTCAGTGGGTGGGGGATATGGCATTGTTGTGAACTGTGGTGTAGGTTGCAGACACGGCTCAGATATGGCATTGCAATGGCTGTGATTTAGGCCAGCAGCTGTAGCCTGGAAACTTCCATATGCTAAAATGGAAAAAAAAAAAAAAGTATTATTTCAAAAGCACTTCTATTGAATTAGTAAATTAAAGTATTGGGTTAAAAAAAAATTCCACAGCTCACTTTATCTCACACAAATGAAGACAGGCCTTAGAGAAAAAGATTTGCCTAATGGTACAAAGCTAGTACTGGCAGTCCCTGCATGAGAACCTAGAGAAGTTTTTATTTTTTAGCATAAATAAAGGTATCATTTCAAAGAATCCTGCTGTACATCTTGTTGTCTGTTTTACTCTCAAATGCAAAAGAACTGAATTAATCATACTACTTGGCTCACAATCAAAAACTATAAAAATAAGAAGCATCAGTCTCTCTTTTAAGGAAATACAGGTAAAATGGATCAAATTCAGTGGAGATGTTGAAAACCTAAACAGCATAATAAATCAAGTTGGTCATACTGACATATGCAAATTTACAATAAGGGAATTCTCCTCCTGACTCAGTGGTTAATGAACCTGACTAGTATCCACGAGGACTCTGGTTCAATCCCTGGCCTCAGTGGGTTAAGGATCTGGCATTGCCATGAGCTGTGATGTAGTTTGCAGACACGGCTCAGATCCCACGTTGCTGTGAGTATGGTGTAGGCCAGCAGCTGCAGCTCCAATTAGACCACTAGCCTAGGAATCTCCACATGCCTAGAGTGTGGCCCTAGAAAGCAAAAAACAAAACAAAACAAATTGCCAAAACTCAGAAGCAACTAAGATGTCCTTTAGTAGGTAAATAGATAAACTGTGATAAATCCAAACAATGGAATATTATTCAATGCTAAGAAGAAATGGGCTACCAAGTCATAAGACAGAGAGGAATCTTAAATGTCTATTATTAAGTGAAAGAAGTTAATCTGAAAAGGCTACATACAGTATGACTCCAACTACATGACATTTTGGAAAAGGCAAAACTATGAGACAGTAAAAAATATCAGTGGTTTCCAAGGATGGGTAGGGCAGGGTTGAGCACAAAAATTTTAGGGCAGTGAAACTATTCTATATGATACTATAATGATAGATATATGTCATCACACATTGGTCCAGACTCATAGAATGTACAATGCCAAGAGTGAACCCTTCTGTAAACTACAGACTTAGGGTAATAATGACGTGTCAATGCAGGTTCATTGACTGTAACAAATGTTCCTGCTCTGGTGGAAGATGTTGATAGTGGGGGAGGCTTTGTGTGTAGGGGGCAGGAAGCATATGGGAAATCTCTATAATTTCCTTTCAATTTTGGTCTGAACCTAAAATTACTCTAAAAAATAGTCTATTAAAAAAATTTAACCCAAACTTTATGATAGAGATGGATTTATTCTAAGAATATAAGGATGCTTCAATATTAAGAAGACCATTAACACTATTTATCATATTAATAGATATAAAGAGGGAAATGCTTATTTCCACAAGTGCTGAAAAGGCTTTTGATACAATTCAATATCTTTTTCTGTTTTTTAAAAAAAAATCAATGATATATAAAGTGATAGACATTTTCTAACATAATAAAATAATAAAATATATCTCAGCATCTTACTGGGGAAATATTAGAGGCATTCCTAATGAAGTCAAGAACAAAAGCAAGATGTTAACTATCTCCAGTAACTTACTATTTTAATGGAGACTAGCTAGTGTAATAAAATAAAATAAATAAAACAAAACAATTCCATTAAAGGCATAAAATCTGGAAATGAAGAAGTGAAATTACATTTGCTGATATATTTAAAATACCATGTGTAATCAAAGCAGCAATTACCGCTAAGAGGCTGCATTGCTTGGTAGTTCTTAGACTCTTCTAACCACCTCCAGTGTGTACGGTTCCTTAAGATAATGACCCTGTCTTATTAATCTTTTTTCTGCTCATTCATTCATTTAGTTATTCTATGTTTACTGAGTTCCTACTACAAGTTCAATGTAATGCTAAAGGGTCTTGAACTAAAAAAAAGCTAATAATAAAGTCACTGTGTAAAGGGCTGGATTTCAATCAAGGAGATCAACATGTGAAGAGAAAGTGCACTGTAATAATCATGACAACAGAGGTAAGCACAGAAAACTATGGAAATAGGCAGCTATGGATCCATATTCAATCTGGACGTAGTCAAAGAAGGGTCCTTGAAGGATATGACATCAAGCTTAATTGACTCTTAAAAATGTCTAGGAAGTATGCCTTACTGATGGTCTGTGTGACCTTGAATACTCATGCCTGCTATTTAAGCTCTCTTATTCTCATTTTCTGCATAAATATGTTGTTGTTGACAGCAAAGATTATGTAATTTAGAACTTCGTGTAGTGTCTGTTAATATGAAATATATAATAAAAGTTTGTTCTTTCTTACTATTGAAAAAAACAAAATAAAATAAAATACTATGTGTAAGGAATCAATGCTAAAACTAACACAATTGGGATTTCCCACTGTGGCACAGTGAGTTAAGAATCCAACTGCAGGAGTTCCTGTCATGACTCAGTGGTTAACGAATCCAACTAGGAACCATGAGGTTGCAAGTTCAATCCCTGGCCTTGTTCAGTGGGTTAAAGATAAGGCGTTGCAGTGAGCTGTGGTGTAGGTTGCAGACGCGGTGTGGATCCCGCGTTGCTGTGGCTGTGGCATAGGCTGGCTACAGCTCCTGTTAGACCCCTAGCCTGGGAACCTCCACATGCCGCGGGTGTGGCCCTAGAAAAGGCAAAAAGACAAAAAAAATTTTTTAAAAATCCGACTGCAGCAGCTCAGGTCACTGTGCAGGTGTGGGTTCGATCCCTCGCCTGAGAACTTCCATATGCTGCAGGTGCAGCCAAAAAATAGAATTAAAAATAATAAATAAAATGAACACAATCAGAGTTCTTGTGGTGGCACAGTGGTAATGAACCCAACTAGTATCCATAAGGAAGCAGGTTTGATCCCTGGCCTCACTCAGTGGGTTAGGGTTCAGGCATTGCCATAAGCTGTGGTGTAGGTCACAGACGCAGCTCAGACCCCACGTTGCTATGGCTGTGGTGTAGGCCGGCAGCTGTAACTCCAACTCAGCCTCTAGCCTGGGAACTTCCATATGCTCCAGGTGTGGCCCTAATAAGATTAAATAAATAAATACTAACACAGTTATTACAGAATTCAGTTAATGGTTGCTAGATTTAAAATAAACATACTGTTCAGCACAGGGAACTATATTCAATCTCTTGAGACAGAACATGAAGGAAGGTAACAGGAGAAAAAAATGTATATATACTTATGACTATGTCACTTTGTTGTACAGCAGAAATTGATACACCATTGTAAGTCAACTATAATAAATAATTTTTAAATCTGCATACAAAAACAATACTCTCTATACATATCAAACAATAAGATAGAAGGCTTGGAGTTCCCGTTGTGGCTCAAGGGTTACAAACCAGACTAGTATTCAAGAGGATGCGAGTTCGATCCCTGGCCTCATTCAGTGGGTTTGGGGATCCCCTGTTATAGTGAGCTGTGGTGTAGGTCACAGATGCGGCTCAGATCCTGAGTTGCTGTGGCTGTGGTGTAGGCCAGCAGCTGCAGCTCCAGTTCAACCCCTGGCCTGGGAACTTCCATATAACACAGAGGCGGCCCTAAAAAGACCAAAAAAAAAAAAAAAAGAAGAAGAAGACTTAATATAAAAGTAAATCCTGTTTACAAAAACAACAAAAATGTAAAATACCCAAGAGTAAAACTTAACCAGAAATACGTAAACTTATATGAGAAAAAATTGTTCTGGCCATACTCACAGCATGCTGAAGTTCCAGAGTCAGAGATCAAACCTGCACCACAGCAGTAACCAGAACCACAGCAGTACAACCTCAGATCCTTAACCCACTGAGCTACCAGCTAACTCCAAGAAAAATCTTACAAGACGGATGCCTTACCACTTGGCTGCCACAACTGATCTGAGAAAAATCTTAAAACACTTGAAAAACATAGTAGTAACCTTGAACAAATGAAAAGGATCCCTTGTTCCTCGGTAAAGCAAGTAAAATTAAGATTCAATTTTCCTCAAATTTAATATATAGTTTTCACAACAGTACTAAAGCGATTTTTTTTTTCTGCAGGTCAGAAGTTGATAAGCAAAGTCAAAAAGACAAATGACAAACTGAGAGGAAATATTTCTACTTATACGTAAAGTAAAGGGCAGTATTGCTCTAATGCATGTAAGTAAAATCATCAAAATCCAATATAAATTAAAATGGGCAAAAGATATGGACAGACAATTCACAGAAAAAGATAATAGAAATGGATGTTAAACATATGAGACAATGTTCAACTTCATAAAAGAAATGTGAATTAAAACTGCACGGAGGAGTTCCCATCATGGCGCAGTGGAAACGAATCTGACTAGGAATCATGAGGTTTCGAGTTCGGTCCCTGGCATGGCTCAGTGGGTTAACGATTCAGCGTTGCCTTGAGCTGTGGTGTAGGCTGCAGACGCAGCTCAAATCTGGCATTGCTGTGGCTGTGGCGGAGGCCAGCAGCAACAGCTCTGATTAGACCCCTAGCCTGGGAACCTCCATATGCCACAGGTGCGGCCTTAAAAAGACCAAAAAAAACAAAAAAAAGAAAAACTGCATGGAAATATCATCTAGTATCTCTTAGTCTATCACAAATTCAGAAGAGAAGGCACTCTGTGCTACAACTCCGTGGAAGAACACTCGGATGTTGCTGACAGTGCAAAATAGTTCAACCTCATACAGAGATAAATATGGAATATCTAGTAAAGCTGTATCTAATCCTTCTAAGAATTTACCCTGAGGAGATATCTCCACCAATAGAAAACAACATATGCACGAGATTTTCCACTGCAGCACTATTTATTCCACTCCGAGATGATTTCTCTCAGGCTTTGCCAGTGAGAGACAGACAGGAAGGCAGGAAAAGGGAGAAAGGGGCTCGTCTCCTGTTTCCAGTTCCAGTCAGATCCCCCTAGCAGTATGAGGACACCTACACCCCCAGCCTTCTGCTTCTTTTGACATTTACAGCTTCAACTGCCTGGCACTTTCCTCTCTAAAAACCAATGTCAGAACGCTGCCCCAGACCTCAGAGCACCAGTTGCGGGGCACCTGGGGACCAGCCCCAAGGCACCCACCCCAGAGGTGGAGGGTGGGAAATGTCCCCTCAGGAGGCCTAGACACAACCCATGGGAGTCCCAGGTCCTCTTCATGCTACCTCTTGCACTTTGCTCCCTTGCCCTAGGTGCAATGTCTCCTTTCTACAGCTATTAATTAATCCCCAAATGAGGGAAGGGATACAGCATGTTACGTAGGGGGAACGAGCAAAACACCATCGGCAGAGACACCCTCAAATTTGGGGATCCCGAATGAACCCATAAAGCAAAACCAGTCTCCAGACTAAAATGCCCACTTTGGAGCTGTTACTTGAAAGAGAAAAAATCTACGTTCTTTAGACCTCTATTTTGAGTTCTCTTTTCTATAGCAAGCTTAGTCTTACCTATACTAAGACACTGGATTAAAGATTTAGATGTGAAAAACAAAAAGTATAAAGCTTTCGGAAGAAAATAGAAGTTATCTTTATAACTTCAGGGCATGGAATGATTTTTTAAAGAAGACATAAAAAGCACTAAACATAAAGGGGAAAAAACCCACATTAAAACTAAGAACTGTTTATCAAAAGACAGCATTAAAGGAGTGAAAAGACAAGTCACAGGAAGAAGATATTTTTAGCACATGTGATGGACAAAGATCTAGAATTCAGAACATATGTAGAAGTTCTACAAAATCAATGAAAAAAAGTGCACAAATTAATAGACTTGTTGAAATGCAACTTTAGAAAAAAATCCAAATGATCAACACGGAAAAAAAAAGGTACCATCTTATTACTAATGAGAAAATAAAACTTAATAAGACCATGGTGAGGTGATATTTTTACTAAATGATTGGGAAACTTTTTAAATGAGAAAATACCAAGTGCTGTTGAGGATGCAAATCAACAGAAACATTTGCCAGTGCAAGCGTAATTTGGTAAAACTATTTTGAAGATCAATCTCACATTATCTTGTAAAACAGGAAATTTGCAAACTCTAAAATAGGATTTCCACTTCTAGATATACACTGTGTATTTCTAGGCATGTACAAAATGTACATGTATGTGATATGTACAAAGTTATATACATACCAAAATGACTCATACATGGAAACAACCTAAATGTCCATCAACAGATGACTGGGTTAAGAAGATGTTGTGCATATATACAATGGAATACTACTCAGCCATAAAAAAGAACAAAAATAATATCATTTGAAGGAACATGGATACAACTAGAGATTCTCATACTAAGTAAAGGAAGTCAGAAAGACAAATACTATATAATATCACTTATACGTGTAATCTAAAATAGGTCACAAATGAACCTATCCAAATAGAAACAGACTCACAGACATAGAGAACAGACTTGTGGTTACCAAGTGGGTGGGGGGAGGGAGAGGGATGGACTGGGAGTTTGGGGATAGTAGATGCAAACATTTAGAATGTATAAGCAATGAGGTCCTGCTGTATAGCACAGGGAACTACATCCAGTCTCTTGGGACAGACCATGATGGAAGGTAATATAAGAAAAAGAACGTATACATATGCATGACTGGGTCACTACTATACAGCAGAAATTGGTACAAATTGTAAATCAACTATACTTTGATTAAATAAAGACTTGTATACATTTTTAGTAGCTTGATTAATTGATTGATTTTGGTCATGCCTACAACACGTTGAGGATCCCAGGCCAGGGGTCAAAACTGCACCACAGCAGTGACTGAGGCCACTACAGTAACAACACCAGATCCTTAACCCACTGTACCACAAGGGAACTCCTAGCAGCATTATTTTTTAAATAAACTTTATTGTGGAATAATTTACTTAGAATAAAATGCACAGACTTAAGGGCAGTTCAGTGCTTTAATGAGTGTATATACTTGAGTTACCATTTCCACAATTAAAATACAGAATATCTACATAACCCTGGAAAATTCCCCTAACTCCCTTCCCCCAGGCAACCAGTGATCTGACTTCTATCAGCATAGATTACCTTCATCTGTTCTAGAATTCACATAAACGAAATCATACAGCATGCATTCTTTTGTACTGGCTTCTTTCCAATTCAATATGTGTTTGAGATTCATCTTTCTTTTTTCGTGTATCAGTAGTTCATTCATTTTTATTGCTATTTTCCATTGTATGAATATATCATATGATGATGGTCATTGGGTTATTTTCATTTGGGGTTATTATATATCAGTCTACTGTGAACATTCTGTACAAGTCCTTTTGTGTGTGTGTATATATATATATTTTTTTTGTATATATATATATGTATGTATATATACATATATATATATATATATATAATGTACTTTTTCCCTTTTTTTTACCCTTAGGGCCATACCTGCAGCCTACACCATAGCTACAGCAACACTGAATCCTTAACCCACTTAGAGAGGCCAGGGATCAAACCCACATCCTCATGGATATGAGCTGGGTTTGTAACATGCTGAGCCACAATGGGAACTCCCATATTTTCATTTCTCTTGGGTAAATATCCAGGAATGCAACAGATGGGACATGGAATAGATATATGCTTATTTTTATTAAAGAGCTGTGAAACTAGAGTTCCCGTTGTGGCTCAGTGGTTAACGAATCTGACTAGGAACCATGAGGTTGCAGGTTCGATCCCTGGCCTTGCTTAGTGGGTTAAGGATCTGGCGTTGCCATGAGCTGTGGTGTAGGTTGCAGACGTGGCTCGGATCCTGCGTTGCTGCGGCTGTGGTGAAGGCCGGCAGCTACAGCTCCTGTTAGACCCCTAGCCTGGGAACCTCCATATGCCGCGGGTGCTGCCCTAGATAGGGCAAAAAGACCAAAGAAAAAAAAAAGGAAAGAAAAAAAACGGTGAAACTGTTTTTCACAGTGTACCATTTTACAATTCCACAAGCAATATACAAGATTTCCAATTACCTCAGTTGGTATCACCAGGGTTTTGTTTTTTTTTTTCTGGCTATGCCCACAGCATGTGGAAGTTCCTGAACCAGAGCTACATCAGCAACACTGTAACACTGTAATGACAATGCTGGATCCTTAACCTGCTGTGCCACAAGAGAATTCCCTCATCAGTTTTTTTTAGTG
This sequence comes from Catagonus wagneri, assembly GCA_004024745.2. Classification (NCBI taxonomy): domain Eukaryota; kingdom Metazoa; phylum Chordata; class Mammalia; order Artiodactyla; family Tayassuidae; genus Catagonus; species Catagonus wagneri. Next base: position 9,398,979 of record PVHT021183526.1, on the reverse strand, counting down.
TTAATCAATCTAATTGATGTGAAGAGATATGCCAATGTGATTTTAATATGCATGTCCTTGATGATTAGTGATGTTAAGTATCTTTTCATTTGCTGATTAATATCCATATAAACATACACACCTGTGTGTATCTTCTTCTGTGAAGTGTCTTTTCAAATCTTTTGTCCATTATAAATTGGATTGTTTGTCTTTGTATTGTTGTCGGAGTTCTTTATAAAGTCCATTTATCAGATTTTTGTGCTATTTTGCAAATGTTTTCTCCCAGTCTGTAACCTCACATTTCATTTTCTTACAGGTATCTTTGGAAAGGCAAAGATTTGTTTTTGTTATTGTTTGAAGAAATAAATTTTCAAAAAACAGTTACCATCAACTAAACTCTAATTTTTAAAAAAGTTACCATTCTTACTTTATAAATGAGAAAATCAGTGCTCATGAAAAATCACTTACCAAGGCACCTCATTAGAGTAAGTCTTGAAATGCGGATTACACAGTAACTCTATGGTTAAAATGTTGTGAGTCCCTGGCCAAGGAACTTCCATGTGCCTCAGGTATGAACAATAGAAAAGTTGTGAAGAACTGCCAAATTGTTTTCCAAAGTGACTGCACCATTTTACAATCCCTCCAGCAATGTAGGAGGCCTACAATAATATTCTCACAAATATTATTGTCTGTCTTTCTCATCTTAGCTATTGTTGTGTTGTGTACAGTGGTATTTCATTGTAGTTTTGATTTGCATGGTTTTTTTTGGTCATCAACACATCTACTTTTGAGAAATGTCTATTCAGATACTTTGCTCATATTAAAAATTGGTTTGTTCATGCTTTTTTTGTTGAATTGGAAGAATTTACTAATCATTCTGAATATAAGTCCCTTATCTAACACGTGACTTGCAAATATCTTCTCTCCTATTTCTCTTCTATTCTACTACGTTTTATTTCCTTGATGATTCCTTTAAAACATGTAAAAGGGTTTAATTTGGGGAGTTTCCATTATGGCGCAGTGGTAATGAACCCATCTAGCATCCATGAGAATGCTGGTTTGGTTCCTGGCCTTGCTCAGTGGGTTAAGGATCCAGTGTTCCTGTGAGCTGCAGTGTAGGTCACAGACGCAGCTCAGATCCTGTATTGCTGTGGTTGTGATGTAGGCCAACAGCTGTAGCTCCAGTTCCACCCCTAGCCTGGGAAATTCCATATACTGCACATGTGGCCCTAAAAAGCAAAACAAAAAAAAACTTATCATTTTGATAAAGTCAGACGTCGATTTTTCCTTTTGTTGCTGTGATTTGGGGGTCATATTAAGAAACCAACACAACACCTAACCTAAAGCCAGGAAGATATATATATATACCTAGGTTTTCTTCTGCAAGTGTTTGGTACTTACATTTAGGTCAACGATCCATTTTGAGTTAATTTTTATATATGGTATGATGCAGCTTCATTGTTTTCCATGTGACTATCCTAATTCACAATACCATTCATTGAAAAAAACATGTTTTCACCATGAAACTTTCTTGGCACCAATGTTGAAAATCAATTGACTATAAATGTAAGAGTTATTCATTCTTTCTTGTACTTCTGAATTTTTCTTTTGTTTTGTTTTATGTTACTTTATGTTTTGATTTTTAGGGCCTCACGTGGCATAAAGAGGTTCCCAGGCTAGGGGTCAAAGCAGAGCTGTAGCTGCTGACCAACACCACAGCCACAGCAATACAGGATCCGATCCGCATCTGTGACATACACCATAGCTCACAGCAATGCCGGATCCTTAATCCAATGAGTGAGGCCAGGGATCGAACCCTCAACCTCATGATTCCGAGTCAGATTCATTTCTGCTGTGCCACAAGGGGAACTCCCTGAATTTATATCTAATGTCATTTCCTACATCCTTAAGAATTTCCCTTATCAGTTCTTGTTGTAGCAGCATTATTTATAACTTCAAAATAAATGAAAGGTCCCCAAAAGCCCTTGATGAAAGAATGGATTAATGAAATGAACTATTTTCCTACAATAGAATATCATGTAACAGTAAGAATGACTCTACCACAACTACATACAAAAACACAGACAACTCTTAGAAATAGAATATTAAGAACTCTGCAAACAACCTCATTTTAAAATGGGCAGAAGTTAAGGAAACTCAGGCCCTGAATGAAGCATTAGACAAGATGGACTTAATAGATATTTATAGGACATTCCACCCAAAAGCGACTGAATACACATTCTTCTCAAGTGCACACGGAACATTCTCTAAGATTGATCACATCCTGGGCTACAAATATAGCCTCAGTAACTTTAAGAAAATTGAAATCATATCAAGCATCTTTTCTGACCACAATGCTATACGACTGGAAATCAACAAGAAAAAAAAAGGCAAAAAAATATAAACACGTGGAGACTAAACAACATGCTACTAAACAACCAATGGATCACTGAAGAAATCAAAGAGGAAATTAAAAAAATACCTAGAAGCAAATAACAAAGATACGACACTCCAAAACCTCTGGGATGCAGCTAAAGCAGTTCTAAGAGGAAAGTTTATAGCAATACAAGCCTACCTCAGGAAACAGAAAAAACTCAAATAAACAACCTAACTTTAGAGCTAAAGAAGCTAAAGAGGGAAGAACTGACAAGACCTAAAGTTAGTAGAAGAAAAGAAATCATAAGCAGAAATCAATGAAATAGAAACGAAGAAAACCATAGAAAAGATCAATGAAACTAAAAGCTGGTTCTTTGAAAAGATCAACAAAATTGATAAACCCTTAGCCAGACTTATCAAGAAAAAAATAGAGAGGACACAAATCAATAAAATTAGAAATGAAAAAGGAGAAGTAACAACGGACATCACAGAAATACAAAGGATCATAAGAGACTACTATATGCAGTTATACCACAATAAAATGGAAAACCTAGAAGAAATGGGACAAATTCTTAGAAAAGTACAATCTCCCAAGACTAAACCAAGATGAAATAGAAAATATAAATAGACCAATCACAAGTTCTGAAATTGAAACTGTAATTGAAAAACTTCCAACAAACAAAAGTCCAGGACCAGATGGCTTCACAGGCAAATTCTATCAAACATTTAGAGAAGAGCTAACACCTACCCTTCTGAAACTCTTCCAAAATATTGCACAGGAAGGGAGACTCCCAAACTCATTCTATGATGCAACCAGCACTCTGATACTAAAACCAGACAAAGATATCACAAAAAAAGAAAATTACAGGTCAATCTCACTGATGAACATAGATGCAAAAATCCTCAACAAAATACTAGCAAACCAAATCCAACAATACATTAAAAGGATTGTACATCACGATCAAGTGGGATTTATCCCAGGCATGCAAGGATTCTTCAATATCCACAAACCAATCAGTGTGATACACCACATTAACAAACTGAAGAATCAAAACCATATGATCCTCTCCATAGATGCAGAAAAAGCCTTTGACAAAATCCAACACCCATTTCTGTTAAAAACTCTTCAGAAAGTGGGCATAGGGGGAACCTACTTAAACATAATAAAGGCCATCAGTGACAAACCCACAGCTAACATCATTCTCAATGGTGAAAAGCTGAAAGAATTTACACTGAGATTAGGAACAAGACAAGGATGGTCACTGTCAACACTACTATTCCACATAGTTTTGGAAGTCCTAGCCATGGCAATCAAAGAAGTAAAAGAAATAAAAGGAACCCAAATTGCAAAGGAAGAAGTCAAACTATCACTTTTTGCAGATGACATGATACTATACCTAGAGAATCCTAAAGACTCTACCAGAAAACCATTAGAGCTCATCAATGAATTTGGCAAAGTCATAGGATACAAAATTAATACACAGAAATCAACTGCATTTCTATATACTAACAATGAAAGATCAGAAAGAGAAATTAGCGAAGCAATCCCATTTACCATCACATCAAAAAGAATCAAATACTTAGGAATAAACCTACCTAAAGAGACAAAAGACCTGTACTCTGATAGCTATAAGACGCTGATGAAAGAAATCAAGGATGACGTGAACAGATGGAAAGGCATACCATGCTCTTGGATTGGAAGAGTCAATATTATCAAAATGAGTATACTACCCAAGGCATTCTACAGATTCAATGTAATCCCTATCAAATTACCAAGGACATTTTTCATAGAACTAGAACAAAATACTTTAAAGTTTGTTTGGAAGCACAAAAGACCCAGAATAGCCAAAGACATGCTGAAAAAGAAAAATGGAGCTGGAGGAATCAGGCTCCCTGACTTCAGACTATACTACAAAGTTACAGTCATCAAAACTGTATGATACTGGCACAAAGACAAAAATAGAGATCAGTGGAACAGGATAGAAAGCCCAGAATTAAACCCATGCATCTATAGTCAACAAATCTATGACAGAGGGGCCAAGAAAGTACATTGGAGAAAAGACAGCCTCTTCAATAAGTGGTGCTGGGAAAACTGGACAGCCACATGTAAAACAATGAAACTAGAACACTTCCTAACACCACTCACAAAAATAAACTCAAAATGGATTAAAGATCTAGATATAAGACCAGATACTTTAAAACTTAGAGGAAAACATAGACCAAACACTCTCTGACATAAATGAAAGCAACATCTTCTCAGATCCATCTGTCAGAGTAATGACAATAAAAATAAAAATAAACAAATGGGACTTAATTAAACTTCAAAGTTTCTGCACAGCAAAGGAAACCCTAAACAAAATCAAAAGACAACCCACAGAATGGGAGAAATTATTTGCAAATGAATCGACTGACAAGGGATTAATCTCCAAAATTTACAAACACCTCCTATAGCTCAATACCAAAGAAACAAACAACCCCATCAAAAAATGGGCAGAAGATCTAAACAGACAATTCTCCAAAGAACACATACAGATGGCCTAAAAACACATGAAAATATGTTCAACATCACTCGTTATTAGATAAATGCAAATCAAAACCACTATGAGGTACCCCCTTATGCCAGCCAGAATGGCCATCATCAAAAAGTCTACAAACAATAACTGCTGGAGAGGGTGTGGAGGAAAAGGATCCCTATTACACTGTTGGTGGGAATGCAAATTGGTGCGACCACTGTGGAAAACAGTATGGAGATTCCTCAGAAAACTCAAAATAGAATTACCATTTGATCCAGCAATCCCACTCCTGGGCATCTATCCAGATGAAACCATGACTCAAAAAGACACATGTACTCCAGTGTTCATTGCAGCACTCTATACAATAGCCAAGTCATGGAAACAACTTAAATGCCCATCGACAGAGGAGTGAATAGGGAAGATCTGGTACATATACACAATGGAATATTACTCAGCCATTAAAAGGAACAAAATAACAACATTTATAGCAACATGGATGGACCTAGAAATAACCATGCAAAGTGAAACCAGTCAGACAATTAGACACCAACATCAAATGCTACCGCTTACATGTGGAAACTAAAAAAAGCACACAATGAACTTCTTTGCAGAACAGATACTGACTCACAGACTTTGGAAAACCTATGGTTTTCAAAATGAGACAGGCTGGGGAGTGGGGGGATGACTGAGGGTTTGGGGTGGAAATGCTATCAAACTGAGTTGCTATGATTTTTGTACACCTATAATTGTAATAAAATTCATTAATAAAAAAAGGTGAAAAAAAAACAATAGCCAAGTCAGGGAAACAACCTAAATGCCCATCGTCAGAGGAATGGATAGGGAAGATGTGGTACATATACACAATTTAATATTACTCAGCCATTACGACATACAAAATAACAGCATTTACAGCAACATGGATAGACCTAGAAATTACCATGCGAATTAAAACCAGTCAGACAATGAGATACCAACATCAAATGCTACCATTTTCATGTGGAATCTAAAAAAAGGACACACTGAACTTCTTTGCAGAACAGATACTGATTCACAGACTTTGGAAAACTTATGGTTTCCAAATGAGACAAGTTGTGGGGGGTGGGGGATGCACTGAGGGTTTGGGATGGAAATGCTATAAAATTTGGTTGTGATGATTTTTGTACACCTATAATTGTAATAAAATTCATTAAGTAAAAAAAATTTAAAAAATAAAGTGGGCAGAAGAACGCAATAGACATTTTTCCAAAGTGGACATGCAGATGGTCAATAGGCACATGAAAAGATCCTCAGCTTCACTAATCATCAGTGAAATGCAAATCAAAACCACAATGAAATATCACCTCACACTGCTCAGGATGGCTATCATCAAAAAGACCACAGGAGTTCCCATCTTGGCTCAGTAGTAATGAACCAGACTAGTATCCATGAGGATTCGGTTTTGATCCCTGGCCTTGCTTAGTGGATTAGGCATCTGGCATTGCCCTGAGCTGTGATGTAGGTCGCACTTGCAGCTCGGATCCCACTTTGCTGTGTCTGTGGTGTAGGTCGGCAGGTGCAACTCTGATTTGACCCCTAGCCTGGGAATTTCTATATGCCACAAGTGCAGCCCTAAAAAAAAAAAAAAAAAAAAAAGAAAAAAAAAGGGATGCTCAACATCACTAATTATTAGAGAAATGCAAATCAGAACTACAATAGATATCACTTCACACGAGCCAGAATGGCCATCATCAATAAGTCTGCAAACAACAAATGCTAGAGACAGTGTGGAGAAAGAGAACCCTGCTACATTGTTGATGGGAATGTAACTTGCACAACCACTATGGACAACAGTATGGAGTTTCCTCAAAAACTAAAAATAGAACTGCCATATGATCCAGCAATCCCACTGCTGGGCACATATCCAGAGAAAACCATGATTTGAAAAAATACATGCACCATAGTTTTCATTGCAGCACTGTATACAATATCCAAGACATGGAAGAAACCTAAATTTCCAAAGGAATGGATAAAGAAGATGTGGTACATTTACATGATGGAATATTACTCAGCCGTAAAGAAGAATAAAATATTGCCATTTGCAGCAACATGGATGTGCCTAGAGATTATCATACTGAGTGAAGTCAAAGAGAGAAAGACAAGTATCATATATCACTTATATTAAAAAAAATGATACAAATGAACCTATTTGCAGAATAGAAATGGACTTGCAGGCTTAGAAAACAAATTTATGGTTACTAAAGGGAAAATATGGGCCAGAGAGGGATAAATTAGAAGTCTGGGGATTACCATATACACACTCATATATAAAACAGATAATCAACAAGGACCTACTGTATAGCACAGGGAACTCTACTCAATATTCTGTAACGAGCCATATGGGAAAAGAATCTGAAAAAGAATGGATATATGTATATGTATAATTTAATCACTTTGCAGTACACCTGAAACTAACACAACATTGTAAACCAACTATACTCCTATATAAAATAAAAACTTAATTAAAAAAGAAAAAATTATAAATGTAAATTAAAATATTAACTGGAATACTTGGATATTTTCAAAATTAGAATAATATTTAAGGAATGAGATATTAGAAAACAACGGTATAAGTATCTCAAAGATAAATATATACTTTAAAACTTTCCATAAAAGTTTATATTATGATAATTATCATGTATGCATGATAACAACAGTTTTATCTGTTAGAAAATTTTTATTGCTGTATCTTCAGCACCTAGAAAAAGGAAAGGCGCATAATATGCACTCATGAGTCATTTGTTGAATAAATGAACAGAGCCTTATTTTTTCTCTAGGTCAGATTCTTTCCTTTACCTTTTATTTAAACTCCACAAGTGCTTAGACTTACAGTGCTGTGTATGGTAAAAATTAAGAGACAGTGATACATATGTGCCATTATTATCACAGTAAACTTGTTATTACTAAAACAGTTTAAAGGATTTTAAACAAAGAAAAGTCCACAGATGATTTTTCTAAAAGAGATATTTTAATCTGTGAAATAAATGAGAAAGTTAAATTAAGAAATTCAGCAGTTCTTTAAATATTCTTTGTGATGCACATCTTGGAATGTATCTACTTACAGAAGTTTACAAAAAAATGAGGCCATCTTTTGAGATAGAAGATAAAGCAGCTTATGCTCTGATAGAAGATAAAGCAGCTTATGCTCTGTAGGGCAGGATTCTATGTTGGTACATTTATCATTCTTACTAGATGATAGCAAAGCTAACTTTACTAACACTGTGGTTACTCAAGTGTGGTTTAGCATGCCACTGGGAGTTCACGTGATTATTTCAGTTGATGACACACAGACACACGATTTAAAAAAACCTGCAATTCCATGGATGTTAATGCTTTGAACTAGGTTAAAGTAGGTATTACAATGAAAGGAATATGAATCAACTTAAAATAGTTTTACAATAGCAGCACGGTTGGTATGATGCTATTGCTAATATTGTGATGATCGTAAGTGAAAACCTGAAGTTTTAGAAACATTGGAATACAGGAATAAGGAAGAGCATACAAAGCACACTGTATACCATTAATAAGGCATTGTTAATTTGGTGAGGTTTGGGAGGGAACTGAGAACTTGGACAGATACTATTTCTAAATAATCCATTGACAATGATTCAAGGACAAAAGTAAACAACTGATATTAAAGACATGGTGCTGGCACCCAGCTATCACCTTATCATATACAAAGATAGGTGTTACTGGTGTCAATCAGTGATCAGCTCATTGAGTGTCTGTTGATCTGTTCTATGTCTGTCTTCACAAATGTTATCTATTTGAGAAAGAAAAATACAAGAAGACTAAGACTGTATCTGTGTAGTCTACTTCCTTTCACATCAGCAGAGCAGAACATCTTGGGGACATTTAAAGAATATTTTCATATGAATGAAAGAGCAGTTTATATGATTTGATCCAGGGACAACTTTATCTTAAAGAATATGCATACAGAAAAAAGTCATAACTACACAGTTCAGTGAATTTTAATACACTGAATGAACCTATAAAACTTCATCTTCACCTTGATTTTTAACTAACTGCACTGCCTAGATTAGTTGTTCACAATTACCTGAATGAAATTAAACACGTGAGTACTCATTAGGATTTTGTGCTATGTTAAGTCTTAGAACTTCATAACTGCTGTTGCTTCTAATGTTTAAAGTCTAGACATGGAGTCTGGGGCTAATAGATGCAGACTATTGTCTTTGGAATGGATAGGCAATGAGATTCTGCTGTATAGCACTAGGAACTATGTCTAATCACTTGTGATGAATCTTTACCATGTATGTGTAACTGGGTCACCACACTGTATAGTAGAAAATTGACAGAACACTGTAAACCAGCTATAACAGAAAAAATAAAAATCACTATACAAAAAAAAAAACCCATAGAACTTATTATACCAAAAAAAAAAAAAAGATAAGCAACAAGGACTTACTATATAGCACAGGGAACTACACCTATTATCTTGCAATAACATGTAAAGGAATATAATCTGCAAAAATACTAAGTCACTATTCTGACTCAGTTTAAGTATGTTAGACCTGAAATTAACATGATACTGTAAAGCAATTATATGTTAATAAAATATTCATTAAAAAAAGAAAAATAAAGTCTACATGTGGAATAATGAAACTTGTTTTTCATATTATTTTTTCTTTTGCCTCAATATGGGTTGGGGGATGGGGGAAATTACATTAGAGCCTTATCTCTGGAGTGCCATGTAAAATTCTATTTATTTTAAACACCTTAAACTCCAACAGAAATAGCTCTTTTTTCTTTCTTTCTTTCTTCCTTTTTTTTTTTTTTTAGGCCGCACTTGCAGCATATGGAGGTTCCCAGGCTAGGGGTCAAATCAGAGCTACAGCTGCTGGCCTATGCCAAAGCCACAGCAACACCAGATCTGAGTTGTGTCTGAGCCTACACCACAGCTCACGGCAAAACCGGATCTTTAACCACTGAGCAAGGCCAGGGATCAAACCCGCAACCTCATGGTTCCTAGTCAGATTTGTTAACTGCTGCACCACGACGGGAACTCCTCTTTTTTTTTTTTTTTTTTTTTTAATGAGAGTTGCAAAGTTTATTTCAAGTTCTCTCTTGTTGCTGGGGGTTTTGTTTGTTTGTGTGTTTTTTGCCACACAAGCAGCATGTGGAAATTCCCAGGCCAGAGACTGAACCTATGACACACAGCAGTGACTAGAGCCACAATGGTGAGCACACAGGAGCCTTAACCTACTAGAACATCAGAGAGCTCCCAGCAATTTATTTTACCCCCCCCCTTTTTTTTTGCCACACCTGTTGGAAAGTTCCTAGGGCCAAGTTCCACATGGAAGTTCCTGGGCCAGGGATCAAATCCAAGCTGAAGCTGCAACCTATGCCACAAGTGTGGCAATGGATTCTTAACCCGCTACTCCATAGCAGGAACTCCTATTTTCTCTCCTTTTGTTCAATTAGAGGTTCAAATAGATACTACAAATACTTTAACATTAATTAACGAAATTATCCTGCTCTGGTATATTTTAAGTAAGCTGCTAATTTAGCTTGTTAAGAATTATGGCTTGGAGTTCCCATCATGGCTCAGTGGAAATGAGTCTGACTAACATCTGTGAGGACGCAGGTTTGATCCTTGGCCTTGATCAGTGGGTTAAGGATCTGGCATTGCCATGAGTGGTGGTGTAGACTGCAGATGTGGCTTGGATCTCGCATTGCTGTGGCTGTGGTGTAGGCCAGCAGCTACACCTCCGATTGGACCCCTAGCCTGGGAACCTCCAAATGCCAAGTATGCAGCCATAATAGACAAAAAAAAAAAAAAAAAAAAGGCTTGCTTCTAGCCACTTCTCTTCTGTGACAATAGTTAAAGTGTAAAACAGAGATGAAGAATCCATCAAATCTAACCCTCCTGTGATAACTGTATTCTAGATTTCTTAACTGCAGCCTAAATAATAATTTTACATAACCTTTGTGAGGCATTAGAATGCAATAATGAAAAATATGAACATGGTTAATATTTATGGTTCCCATACAAATGTGCTTTCCTAAATACTGAAAATTTTCAAAAAATCTATTTTCTAGTTAGTTTTTTAAATAACGCATATTAGGAGTTCCCTTTGTGCCTCAGCAGGATAAGAACCCATCATAACCTCCATGAGGATTCAGATACAAGCCCTGACTTTACTCATTAGGTTAAGGATCCAGCATTGCTGTGAGCTGTCACAGACGAGGCTCAGACTGTGGTGTAGGCCGGGAGCAGTAGCTCTGATTTGACCCATATTTTGTAGGTGCAGCACTAAAAAGAAAAAAAAATTATATTATTTCAAGGACTTCTTCACTAAGATTCTTAGCAAAATGAGCACTATATTCTAACATTCTCTAATTGCAAAAGTTAATGGAAAGTACACGTTTTAAGAAAAGAGTTAGGATTAAGATGGTGGAGTAGAAGGACTGGAGCTCACCTTCTCTCATGAAAACAACAAAATTACAACCAACTACTGAATGCCAATCAACAAAATATGCTAGAAACTACCAAAAAAATTATCCTACAGCAAAAAACAAAGAGAAGGCAACATAAGATAGTAGGAGAGGGATAATTAGGGAATATAAGCAACCCCAAACCCACCAGGTGGGTGGCCCACAGACTGGAAAGTAGCTATATTATGGAGGCTCACCTACAGGAGTGAGAATTCTGAGCCCCACGTCAGGTCCCCACACCTGGGGATCTGGCATTGGGAGGAGGAGCCCCTGGATCATTTGGCATTGAGGGCTAGTGGGGCTTGTGCACAGGAACTCCACAGGACTGGAGGAAATGGAGAATCCACTTTTGAATGGCACACACAGGGTTTCATGTGCACTGGGTCCCAGGGTAAAGCAGACTCTCCATAGGAATCTGGATCACACTTGCCTGCAGTCCTTGGAGGATCTCCTGGGAAAACGGTGTGACTGTGGATCACTGTGGGAGAAGGACATTGGAGGCAAAGGTCTCGAGAATAATCATCAGCATGTGCTCCCCTAGAGGTGGCCATTTTGGAAAAATTTGGCCCCATCCGTCAAGGCTGAGAAGCCCCAGGCCAAACAACAAACGAGGTGGGATATAGCGCCACCCATTGACAAAGAGGCTTCCTAAAGACCCCTAGACACACTGCCGCCTCTAATCACACCCAGAGACAAAGCTCCACCCACCAGAGGGATAAGAATCAGCTCCACCTATCAGAGGGCAGGGACCAGTCCCTCCCATCAGGAAACCTGCAGGAAGCCCCCCCACATCAACTTCAGCCACAAAAGAGGCTACAACACTCTAGCCTACAAAAAGAAGACCAGACGAAAAGCTATACAAAATGAAAAGGCAGAGAATTATGACTCAGATAAAGGAACAAGAAAAAAAACAGAAAGACAGTTAAGTGATCTGGAGATGACCAACCTTTGTGAAAAATTTAGACTAATGATAGTAAAGATGATTCAAGATCTTGGAAATAAACTGGACGCAAAGATCAATAAATCACAAGAAACAATGAACACCCCCCCCCAAATTTAAAGATTAAGCAAGCAAAGATGCAAAATACAATAACTAAATAAAAAATTCACTAGAGGGAGTTCCTGTCATGGCTCAACAGAAATGAATCTGAGTAGTATCCATGAGGATGCAAGTTCAATCCCTGGCCTCATTTAGTGGGGTGGGGATCTGGTGTTGCCATGAGCTGTGGTGTAGGTCACTGATGTGGCTCAGATCCTGTGTCGCTATAGCTGTGGCGTAGGCTGACAACTATAACTCCAATTTGACCCTTAGCTTGGGAACTTCCATATGCCATGGGTGTGGCTCTAAAAAGCAAAATAAATAAATAAATAAATAAATAAATAAATAAATAAATAAATAAATAAATAAATTTAAAAAAATCGCTAGAAGGAACCACAAGTAGAATACAGGAGGCAGAAGAACGAATAAGCAAAGTGAAAGGCAGACTAGTGGAAATCACTGATGCAGAACAGAAAAGAGAAAAAACACAAAAGAAATGAAGGCAGTCTAAGAGAATTCTGGGACAACATTAAATGCACCAACATCCATATTGTAGGGGTGCCAGAAGGAGGAGAGAGACAGAAAGGAATTGAGAAAATATTTGGAGAGATAATAGCTGAAAACTACCCTAATGTGGGAAAGGATTCACTCAAATCCAGGAATCACAACAATTACCATATAAAATAAGCCCAGGGAGGAATGCCCTGAGACACATATTAATCAAACTGACCACAATTAAAGACAAACAGGAAATAAAGAAAGCAGCTAGGGAAAAGAAACAGATAACATACAAGGGAACACTGATAAGGCTGATTTTTCAACAGAAACTCTGCAGGCCAGGTGCCTCCCAGGTGGCTTTGAAGGCAGAGTCGAGGCGCACTGGGGGCCAAGCCCATGAGAGGGGTGAGCCTGACATGCCCAGGACTTGAACCCTGGGCTGATCTCCCATCCCTCAAGTGAGTAGTGAGAACCACCAGACTGTTTTCTGCCGCAGCTGCACCATTTTACGTTCCCACCAGCTGTGTGCCAGGGTTTCAGTGGCTCCAGTTTGAAGCACTATTCACAATAGCCAAGACATGGAAGCAACCTAAATGTCCATTAAGAAATGAATGGATTTAGAAGAGGTGGCGCATATACACAATGGAATACTACTCTGCCACAAAAAAGGACAAGATAATACCATTTGCAGCAATACGGATGAAACTAGAGATTCTCATACTAAGTGAAAACCTGCAGAGGAAGTCACTGCAATGGTTTGCTCAGTTCTCAGGTGAGTTGCGCAGGTGGGTTCACCCTGGTGCAAAAGGCCAGTGGGGTCGGCCAAGGCCACCAGCCTCAGGCCCCAGGCACAAGGCCCACTGGCCCAGCATGTGGCACCCCAGGAGCCCTGGGCAGCACAGTGGAGCTGCTGGGCAAGTCCTAACCCAGGATGGCTACAGAAACCTGTCCCGGAAGGTGTTCTCCAGGGTGGGCAGGAACCTGAACAACCAGTGGCATCACCCACTCTGGCTGATCAAGGACAGGGTCAAGGGGCACTTCCACCAGTGGTATGTGGGCCCTTCCGGGATGCCACTCTTCTCCGTCTACAATGACCTCTCCCCTGTGGCCACCCCCTGGCAGAACTTCTACAGCTTGCTCATCCCGGTCGGCCACCCTAGCCGCAAGAAGGGGGGACAACTGTTACGTAAAGGAGAGCCACGTGCTGCGAGCGCACATGTCCACACACCAGTGGGACCCGATGTGTGCAGGCCTGGATGCCTTCCTGGTGGTGGGCGATGTGTATGGTGCGACCAGATTGACACTCAGCACTACCCTGCGCTCCACCAGCTGGAGGTCGTGTGGCTCTTCTCCCGGCGCCAGGTGAATCCTGGCCCTTCCTGTGATTGGAAGACAGCCTGTCCAGTCTTGTCAAAGCCACTGACATCCACCTCAGCAAGTCCACATGGTGTCCATGATCTTGTTTTGCGTTCCGAGTCATCCATCTTTGAGGGCGTCCCTCGTGAAGACTGAGCCCCACCCTTTTCAGGCGATTTGTTGTGACAGGAACTGCAGGAATTAGTGCACCTATGTTTTTTTTTCTTTTAGGGCTGCACCCATGGCATGTGGAGGTTCCCAGGCTAGGGGTCGAATTGGAGCTACAGCTGCCAGCCTATACCACAGCAATGCAGGATCTGAGCCGCATCCTCGACCTACACCACAGCTCACCGCAATGCTGGATCCTTAACCTATTGAGCAAGGCCAAGGACTGAACCTGCATCCTCATGGATGCTAGTCAGATTTGTTAACCACTGAGCCACAATGGAATTCCTTGGTGGGCCTTTGTTTTCTCCTGTGTGTCTCTGGTTTCTCCTTATGAGTAGTCAGTGGCTCGAACCCCTGATCCACAATGACGACATACCACCCTGAGACCTAAGGGCAGGTCACCAAGTTCTCAGTGAGTTGAATGAAGTCAGTTATTGTGTTCATTTTGCATAACAGGCATGAATTTCTTCATTAGTGCAGGGGACAGACGACTTATTGACTGAGACTGTAAACTGCCTTCTTGACCCCACGCTCTTTCCTTACCATCCTTGGCTTTACATTTGTGGGTGCTTTACCTTTATTTTCTTTGTGAGACATCTTAATTGTTGTTTTTTTGTTTTTTGTTTTGTTTTTGCTTTTTTTTGGCCCCACCTGTGACATGTGGAAGTTCCCAGGCCAGGGACTGAACCTGCACCACAGCAGTGACAACACCAGGTCCTTTAACCACTGGGCCACTAGGGATCTCCAATGTTCGCTCTTCTTGAAGTATGCATTTCAAGGTGCATAGAGCCTTTATGACCAGGAAATCTGATATATGGCTGTTTCAACAGAACCCAAGTCCTAGCAACTGTCAACTTCCATCCTAATATATTGCGTGCATCCTTTTTTGTGGGGGTGAGACTTTATGAAAATTCCCTAAAGCTTGAGTCTGTTTCCTAGAAAATGTAATATCACTTGTCTTTCATTCACACATTTTTCAACCATCTCAGTTTTTATGTAAGAAACAGGTGGAATTAATGAGGCACAGGAAATTAAAAAAAAGAAAGAAAGAAACTCTTCAGGCCAGAAGGCTGTGGCATGATATACGTAAAGTGATTAAAGGAAAAAAAACATCGAACCAAGGTTACTTGACCCAGCAAGGCTCCCAAACAGATTATTTTTTCTTTTTTGTCGTTTTTATGGCCACACCCGCAGCATGTGGAGATTCCGGGCTAGGGGTCTAATTGGAGCCACAGCAGCCAGCCTGCGCCACAGCCACAGCAACGCAGGATCTGAGTCGCGTCTGCAACCTAAACCACAGCTCACGGCAACGCCGGATCCTTAACCCATTGAGCAAGGCCAGGGATCGAACCCACAACCTTATGGTTGCTAGTTGGATTTGTTTCAGCTGAGCCACGACGGGAACTCCTCCCATACAGATTTGCAAGAGAAATCAAAAGCTTTACAGACAAGCAAAAGTTAAGAGAATTCAGTACCACTAAACCAGCTTTACAACAAATATTAAAGGAACTTCTGGAGTTCCTGACATGGCTCAGTGGCTAACGAACCCAACTAGGATCCACGAGGATGTGGGTTCAATCCCTGGCCTCGCTCAGTGGGTCGGGGATCTGGCATTGCCATGAGCTGTGGTGTAGGTCACAGATGCGGCTCAGATCTGGCATTGCTGTGGCTGTGGTGTAAGCTGGCAGCTGTAGCTCCAATTGGACTCCCAGCCTATGAATCTCCATACGCTGCTTGTGCAGCCCTAAAAAGCAGAAGAAAGAAAGAAAGAAAGAAACTTGTCTTGGTGGAGAAGAAAAGGCCACAACTAGAAACAAAAATATTACAGATGAGGAGTTCCCATTGTGGCACAGCAGAAATGAATCTGACTAGGAACCATGAGGTTGAAGGTTTGATTCCTGGCCTCGCTCAGTGGGTTAAGGATCCAGTGTTACTATGTGTTGCTATGGTGTAGGTTGCAGATGCGACTCAGATCTGGCATTCCTGTGGCTCTGGAGCTGGCAGCTATAGCTCCGATTCGACCCCTAGCCTGGGAACCTCCATATGCCACAGGTGCGGCCTAGGATCCATGAGGATGTGGGTTCGATTCCTGACCTCTCTCAGTTGGTCAAGGATCTGGCATTGCCATGGGCAGTAGCGTAGATCATAGATACAGCTCGGATTGTGCATTGCTGTGGCTGTGGTTCAGGCTGGCAGCTGCAGCTTCGATTCAGTCCCTAGCCTGGGAATTTCCATATGCCGTGGGTGCAGCCCTAAAAAGATTTAAAAAAAAAAAAGGTGTGTGTGTGTGTGTGTGTGTGTGTGTGTACATATATATTTCTATATCAAAACCTAATGGTAACTGCAAACCAATAATCTACACTAGATACACACACAAATAAGAAAAAGCAATCTAAACACAACACTAAAGATTGTTATCAAACCACAAGAGAAGAAAATAAGAGAAGGGAAGAAAAAAGACCAGCAATAACAAATCCAAAACAATTAACATAATGGCAATAAGAACATATATATCAATAATGACCTTAAATGTAAATGGACTAAATGCCCCAACCAAAAGACATAAAGTGGCTGAAAGAATACAAAAAGAAGACCCATATACATGCTGTCTTCAAGAGACTCACTTCAGTTCTAGGGACACATACGAACTAAAAGTGAGAGGATGGAAGAAAATATCACATGAAAATGGAAATCAAAAGAAAATGGAAATGAAAAGATAGCAATATTCATATCAGAATAAATAGACTTTCAAATAAAGAATGTTATAAGAGACAAAGAAGGATATTACATAATGATCAAAGGATCCATCTAAGAAGAAGATATAGGAGTTCCCATCGTGGCTCAGTGGTTAATGAACGCAACTAGTATCCATGAGGACTCGGGCTTGATCCCTGGCATCCCTTAATGGGTTAAGGATCTGGCATTGTCATGAGCTGTGCTGTAGGTCACAGACACAGCTCGGATCCCACATAGCTATGCCTGTGGTGTAGGCCGGCAGCTAGAGCTCTGATTTGACCCCTAGCCTGGGAACCTTCATATGCTGTGGGTGTGGCCCTAAAAAAAGACAAAAAAGAAGAAGAAGATATTACAATTGTCAATATATATATGCACCCAACATAGGATCATCTCAAAATATAAGGTAAATGCTAATAGCCTTATAAGGAGAAATCAGCAATAATACAACAGTAGCAGGGGACTTTAACACCCCACTTACAGCAATGGACAAATCATTCAGACAGAAAATCAGCGAGGAAACACAGGCCTTAAATGATGCATTAGGGTGCTTGCTTCAGCAGCACATATACTAAAATTGGAACGATACAGAGATGATTAGCAAGCCGCCTGCACAAGGATGACATGCAAATTCGTGAAGTGTTATATTTTCACTGGGTCACCACACTGTACAGATGAAAAACTGACAAAAAACTGTAAACCAGCTATAACAGAAAACTTTTTTTTTGTCTTTTCGCCTTATCTAGGGCCGCACCCGTGGCATATGGAGGTTCCCAGGCTAGGGGTCTAACAGGAGCTTTAGCTGCTGGCCTTTGCCACAGCCACAGCAACGCGGGATCCGAGACACATCTGCAACCTACACCACAGCTCACGGCAACGCCAGATCCTTAACCCACTGAGCAAGGCCAGGGGTCAAACCCGCAACCTCATGGTTCCTAGTCGGATTTGTTAACCACTAAGCCACAACGGGAACTCCCAGAAAAATTTTTAAAAAAAATGACGCATTAGAGTTCCCACTGTGGTGCAGTGGGTTAATGATCTGGCTTTTCTCTGTGGAGGTGCAGGTTCAACCCCACCACGGTGGGTTAAGGATCCATTGTGGCTGCAGCTGTGGTATAGGTTGCAGCTTCCATTCAGATTTGACCCCTGACCCAGGAACTTCCATATGCTTTGGGTACAGCTGAAAAGGGAAAAAAAAAAAAATGATGCATTACACCAGATAGACTTAATCCATTGTTAAAATGGCCATACTGCTCAAAACAATCTATAGATTCAATGCAATCCCTATAAAATTGTCTATGACATTTTTCACAGAACTAGAGCAAACAATCCAAAAATTTAGATGGAACAATAAAAGACCCAGAATTGCAAAAGCAATCCTGAGGGACAAAAACCAAGCAGGAGGCATAACTCTCCCAGTCTACAAACAATATTACAAAGCTACAGTAATTAAGACAGTGTGGTACTTGTACAAAAACAGACATACAGACCAATGGAACAGAACAGAGAACCCACAAATAAACCCAGACACCTATGGTCAATTAATCTTTGACAAAGGAGGCAAGAATATTAAGTGAGAAAAAGACAGTCTCTTCAGCATGTGGTGCTGGGAAAAATGAAGTGTTGCATGTAAATCAATGAAACTAGAACACACCCTCACACCATGCACGAAAATCTCAAAATGGCTTAAAGATTTAAACATAAGATAAGATGCCATGAAACTTCTAGAAGAAAACAAAGGCAAAAACATTCTTTTACATCAATGTTTTCTTAGGTCCGTCTCCCAAGGCAACAGAAATAAAAACCAAAATAAGCCAATGGGACCTAATCAAACTGACAAGCTTTTGCATAGCAAAGGAAACCATTTAAAGAAAAAACAAAAAGACAACATACAGAATGGGAGAAAATAGTTTCAAACAATGCAACTGACATGGGCTTAATCTCTAAAGTATACAAAGAACTTAGATAACTCAACAGCAAAAAAAAAAAAAAAAGCAGCCCAATTTAAAAAATGGCCAGAAAACCTGAACAGACATTTCTCCAAAAAAGAAACACAGATGGCCAACAGGCACATGAAAAAAAACGTTCAACATTGCTAATTATTACAGAAATGCAAGTCAAAACTACA
This sequence comes from Catagonus wagneri, assembly GCA_004024745.2. Lineage (NCBI taxonomy): Eukaryota > Metazoa > Chordata > Mammalia > Artiodactyla > Tayassuidae > Catagonus > Catagonus wagneri. Next base: position 9,379,697 of record PVHT021183526.1, on the reverse strand, counting down.
ACGAGGTACCACTTCACATGGGTCAAAATGGCTGTCATTAATAAGTCCAACAAATAACAAATGCCGGAGAGTGTGTGGAGAAAAGGGAACCCCCCTGCACTGTTGGTAGGAATGTAAATTAGTACAACCACTATGGAAAACAGTATTGAGGTACTTTAGAAAACTAAATATAGAACTACCGTATGATACAGCAATCCTACTCTTGGGCATATATCCAGACAAAACTTTCATTGAAAAAGATACATGCACCCCTACGTTCACTGCAGCACTGTTCACAGTAGCCAAGACATGGGAACAACCTAAACGTCCATCAACAGATGAATGGATCAAGAAGCTGTGGTATATATACACAATGGAATACTACTCAGCCATAAAAAAGAACAAACTAAAAACAGCAACATGGATGGAACTAGAGACTCTCATACTAAGTGAAGTAAGTCAGAAAGAGAAAGACAAATACTATACGATATCACTTATATCTAGAATCTAATATATGGCACAAATAAACCTATCTACACATAAGAAACAAACTCATAGACTTGGAGAATAGATACGCGGTTGCCAAGGGGGAGGGAGTGGTATGGACTGGGAGCCTGAGGTTAATAGATGCAAACTGTTGCATTAGGAGAGGATAAGCTATGAGATCCTGCTGTATAGCACAGGGAACTCTAGTCACTTGTGATGCAACACTGTGGAGGATAATGTGAGAAAAAGAATGTAGTTATATGTATAACTGGGTCACTTTGCTATAGAGCAGAAATTGACAGAACGTTGTAAATCAACTATAATAGAAAAAATAAAAATCTTAAAGAAAAAAATTTTAATATTTCTAAGACAACATAGCCATTAAGTGACAAAGCTGAGACAAACTCAGGTCTTACTGTAAATTATTCAACATAATACTTTATAGTACTCATTTCAGAAAACTGACTTTAAGTCACATCATTTAATCAAAATGATATAAAAACTAGAAATTTTTGAAATGAAAACTGACTTCAAAAAATAAAAAAATGTTGCAGTTCCCTGGTGGCTCAGCAGGTTACAGTTCAAGCCTTGTCACTGCTGTGGTGCAAGTTTGCTTCCTGGCCTGGGTGTGGCCCAAAAAAAAAAAAAAAAGGTAAATAATGTTAACCTAATTCCTTCATTTGAATCATTCTTGGGGTCAGAAGAATTGGCAAATGAAAGAACAGTCAAAAAAGTCTTTCTAAACTTCTCTCACTTCCTCAGTCTTCTGCAGCTGGAAAATAGTTTGATTGACATTCTAAAATCTTTTTCAATTTATCTTCATTTATACTGAAATCTCCTGGTGGGAAGTAAAGTGAGTTCTTAAACCAAAGGACTGTTAAAGTGACATTTATATAAGAGAATGGCTCCTTGTCCAGGAACTTCACTTTCTCCTCAAAACATTTTAATGAGCCACATTAAAGACAGGACAGCACAAAACAAGAATCGTTACTCTTCTCTCTTTCTTTCTTCAATTCTTCCTTTCTTTGCTTTGGAAAGCATTAATAGCCTTTAAAATTTTTTTCTTTTCTATTATTATTATTATTATTATTATTATTATTATTATTATTATTTTAGCATTAATAGCCTTTGATTCTCTCCCTGTGTAGCATATGCCATGTCCTACTGTGCATCCATCTGTTCCATTTCCATCTAACCTCAGGTATAGAGAAACACATTCAAGGGCTCAAAAACCATATGCTAGTGGGATTTTGGTTTCTATTTTGTTAAATACAAAGGGGAAAGAAAAAAAATGGGGAAAATTGTTGACTCATCTTTGTAATTCCTTGACTAGAGACATGTTCACTGTTATAATTTTAAAATTGAAATATAACTTACTGTATGTTTTGAAGACTTGGATCGCAAAAAGGATGTGAAAGACGAAAAGAATATTGGAGAGCTGTTCTGACTGCGTTCCATTCTCAGAAGAGAGCTGGTCCTGGGCTGGAAACAGAATAGGTTATGAAACATGAAAGGAGTCATCAAAAGTACCGCTTGCCGCCAAATGAATGGGCTAAAAGGAAAAGTTCTTTACTAGACTCAACTTTGAAAATGGCCATTCCTCAGGCTTTGGATGCTTCCAGATCTTGTGGCCAAATCCTAAATTTTGAACAAGAAATTCCTTCCCGATTTCCCTTTGAAGTAAATTATCTTGAGATAAGATTAGTCTGGGTCATCTGGTGGTATCTTTTACTATAAAAAAGAAAGAAATATGCCATTCCAAGACCAAAGAATTTAACTTTCGTAATAAAGACTTTTTCAAGTGCAACAGTGACACCAAGTGGACAAAATACTTGAGTAATTTACCAAATACACCTAAATATTTTTTTATTTCTGTCACTAAGAAAAACACATGCTTTTAGGAGTTCCTGTCATGGCTCAGCAGTAATGAACCCAACTAGTATCCATAGGATGCAGGTTCAATCCCTGGCCTCACTTAATGGGTTAAGGATCTGGAGTTGCCGTGAGCTGTGGTGTAGGTCAAAGAGGCGGCTCAGATCCTATGTTGCTGTGGCTGTGGCATAGGATGGCAGCTGTAGCTCTGATGTGACCCCTAGCCTGGGAACCTCCATATGCTGTGAGTGCAGCCCTAAAAAGACAAAAAGAAAAAGAACAAAAAAGGAAAAAAAATACACTTTTAACAGTTTGTGGCTGGAGTTCCCATCATGGCACAGTGGAATTGAATCTGACTACGAACCATGAGGTTGCAGGTTCAACCCCTGGCCTTGCTCAGTGGGTTAACGATCTGGCGTTGCCGTGAACTCAGTGGTGTAGTTCTCCGATGCAGCAGCCTGGATCCTACATTGCTGTGGCTGTGGCTCTGACTGGACCCCTAGTGTGAGAACCTCCATATGCCACAGGTGTGGCCCCAAAAAGCCAAAAAAAAAAAAAAAAAGTTTGCGTCCTCATAAATGTTTTTCTTTCCCCTCTAGATGCAGGTCAGCCATCACTGACAGAAAAATTTTCCCACACATACACTAAATAAAGCCCTCAGGGATTTGTGTGCCCAGGGTCCCACATTGTTGTTCATCAGGATACTAGGTAAATCCAGCACCCACAGAATTCATGTGGGCAGATAACAAGACCTGTTCCCAGCCACCCTTCATCCCTTTATCAGAACTCAGAGGAGTTGTTCTGATAGCAGCCACACTTTAGAGGAGGCTCTGATCATATCCCTTCAAGCCACTTGGAGATTAAAGTGAAAGAGTATCTCTTAGAGGCCAGGGGTGAAGTCTAGTTAAGAGTCCAGAATGGGGGAAGAGGATTAGAGTAAGATTTCTAGGTAAGAAGTGTGCATAAAGAAGATGAGTTTTTTAATTCTATAATTTAATAGACTAACCTAGAGCAAATATAAATTAAGCAACCAAGCAATCAAGCAAGCAAGCCAACGATGAGTTCTAAATTGCTCTTTGTTCTCTTTCAAGATTATTTGGTTTAGGGCTGCAGCCAGGGCATATGAAAATTCTCCCTCTAGGGGTCAGATCGGAGCTACAGCTGCTGGCCTACAATACAGCCACAGCAATGTGGGATCCAAGCTGCATCTGCAACCTATACCACAGCTCATGATAATGAGCAAGGCCAGGGATGGAATCCGCGTACTCATGGGTACTAGTTGGGTTTGCTGCGGCTGAGTCATGATGGGATCTCCCAGTTAATTCAATTTTAAATCTCATTATCTTTTCAGCATGTGTATTGCTTCCTGCCATACAAACGGAAGAAAAAGAAAATAAAACCTGTTCTTCATTTCTTCACTAGAAAAATGATGGAGCACTTTCACTGTTATCCTAAATTAAAAAATAACATGTTTCTTCCCCTATTTGTACTATCAAATTTGGTATATTACATATTTTTCAACCTCAGGGGAAATTCACAATGATGCTGTTTCATTTGAACTTTAAAAACATCATAAAAAATAAAAACAAATAAAAATAAAAACATCATCAAAATTTGATTTACCTTTGCAACAGAGTGAGAGCATGGCTACTGGAACCAATTGCTTAGGTTTGAATCCTGGCTCACCTCTTTATTTCCTGCTTGACCTTGGCAAGTTCCTAAACTTCTCTGGGCCTCAGTTTCCTCACTGATAAATGGGATAATAATACCTATTTCATAGGTTGTGGTGGGGATTGAGTAAAGTGCTTAGAACAATGCCTGGAGCTCAATATCATCATTATTGCTCAAATTATTTCTTTTTCTTTCTTTCCTTTTTTTCCCTTTTTTGCTTTTTAGGGCCGCATCCGTGGCATATGGAAGTTCCCAGGCTCGGGGTTGAATGGGAGCTACAGCTGCTGACCTACACCTCAGCCACCGCAACACAGGATCCCAGCCGAATCTGCGACCTACACCACAGCTTACGGCAATGCCAGATCCTTAACCCACTGAGCAAGGCCAAGGATCGAGCCCACAACCTCATGGTTCCTAGTCAGATTCGTTTCCACTGCACCACTACAGGAACTCCACTCATATTATTTCTAGTAATATATTCAAACATAGCATGTTATTGCACTTATTTAACAACTTTATTGAGGTATAATTTATATAACAAAGTCTGCCAATTTTAACCATACGATTCAGTAATTTTTAGTAATACAACAATCACAATTCAGTTTTAGAACATTTCTCTCACACTAAAAATTTCCCTTGTCCCCTTACATAGTTAATACCCACCCCAAACCTAAAAAACTATAGATCTGCTTTGTCTCCATAAATTTGCCATCCTAAACATTTCATGTAAATGGAATCACAAAATATGTAGTTTTATTGTTTGGTTTCTTTCACATAGCATGGTGTTTCTGAGGCTCATCCATGCTGTAGCATGTATCAGAGTCTATTAACTGCTGAATCATATTCCATTGCATGGGCTATATACATCGTATTTATCCATTTACTAACTGATGAACATTTGCGCTGTTTCCACTGCTTGGTTGTTCTGAATAATGCTGCTATGAGCATTTACATGCTAGTCTTTATGTGGACAGATGCTTTTAATTCCCTAGGGTAATAACTAAGAGTGGAATTATTAGATTATATGGTAAATGTGTTTAACTGCCAAACATACCTATTATCCTACTCATTTTTTTGGCCATAGCTGGGCATGCGGAAATTCCTGGGCCAGGGACTGAATCCTCGCCAGAGCAGCAACTAGAGCCACAGTGGTGACAATGCTAGATCCTTAACCCACTGAGCTACCAGGGAACTTCTACTTGTTTTTAATTGGGTTGTTTGGCTTCTTTTTAATAAGTTGCATAAAATAACTCTCAATAGGAGTTCCTGTTGTGACTCAGTGGTAACAAAACTGACTAGTATCCATGAGGATGTGGGTTTGATCCACGGCCTTGCTTAATGGGTTAAGGATCTAGTGAGCTGTGGTGTAGGTCGCAGATGTGGCTCAGATCCCACATTGCTGTGGCTGTGGTGTAGGCTGGCAGCTGCAACTCCAATTCAATCCTTATCCTGGCAACTTCCTTATACCATGGGTAAGGCCCTAAAAAGCAAAAAAAAAAAAAAAAAAAAAAGTCTCAATGAATTTATAAGGATTATTTTACTTCAGTTTTGTGGAAATATATGTTTCCCTTAGGTCAAGTTGATTGATAAGGTTGAAGACTCCTATAACCTTGCTGATTTTCTGTCTAGTAATTATTTTATTTTCTGAGAGTATGATATTAAAGTCTCCAATTACTGTTGAATTGTATTTCTTACTTCAGTTCTCTCCATTTTCACTTCATATATTTGGGGCTCTATTGTTAAATATATATTTGTTTATAATTATCTTCCTGGTGGACTGATCATTTTATCACTATACCCTTTTTATCCCACACTAATCTTTTTTGCCTTAAAGTCTACTTTGTCTGATATTATAGCCACTCCAGCTTTCTTATGATTATTTTTGCATTATTTTAGTTATAACCTATTAAACCTATTAATTCAAAGTGTATCTCTTATGGACAGCATGTAGTTGGACACTATCTATTTATCTTATATCTCTGCCTTTTAATTGGAGTGTTTAATCCATTTTCTTTTCCTTTTTGTCTTCTTAGGGCTATACCCATGGCATGTTGAAGTTCCCAGGCTAGATGTCGAATCAGAGCTACAGCTGTTGACCTACACTTCAGCCACAGCAACTCGGAATCCAAGCCGCGTCTGCGACCTACACCACAGCTCAAGGCAATGCCAGATCCTTAACCCATTGAGAGAGGCCAGGGATGGAACTGACATCTTCATGGATACTAGTTTGGTTCATTTCTGCTGAGCCACAGCAGGAACTCCTGTCTACTTGTTTTCTTTAGGTCTCTTGTCATTTTTGTTCCTCTGTTCGAAATTTTCTGCATTCTTTTGCATTAAGCCAATATTCTTTAGTATGCCATTTTCATTCCTTTGTTCATTTTTATGCTATTTTTTGAATCTTCTTATAGGTTGCTCTAGGGAATATGGTATATATAATTTATCGCAATCTGCTTCAGGCTTATACTGACCAATTCCAGTAAAATATGCACACTTGCTCTGATACACCTCCATTTTCTCTCTCCTCCTCCAATAAAGGGATATATTGAGATAGATGGTCTCAAAGGTCCCAAATATTTTAAAGAGTTAGAAAGTAAAGAAATGAAAAGAAAAGCCCTCTTCCCGGAAAGGGTTACACATGAGCAAAGGCATGAGTCAAGAAACAGCCTATTGGGAGTTTCCTGGTGGTCTAGTGTTAGAACGAGGCACTTTTACCATCATGTCCTGAGTGCAATCCCTGGTGTGAGAACTGAGATCCCACATCAAAAAAAGAAAAGAAAAGCCCATTTATTGACATATACACAATAGAAGGATTCCGTGGTGGTACAGTGGGTTAAGGATCTGGTGTCGTCATGGCTGTGGTGCAGGTTTGATCCCTGGGAACTTCCATATGCCACAGGCATGGCCAAAACAAAACAAACAAAAAAACACAAAGAATGCAATAGAGGCAGAAGAGAAGAAATAATAAGGGCCAGATTGTGAAGGACCTTGCTAAATCAATGGGGAGGGGTTGGTAGGGCACAAATTACTTTAAATAGAGACATGGTCACATCTGCATTTTTTTTTTTTGGTCTTTTCTTAGGGCTGCACCCGTGGCATCTGGAGGTTCCCAGGCTAGGGGTCCAATCAAAGCTTTAGCTGCCGGCCTAGCCAGAGCCACAGCAATGCCAGATCCGAGCTGCGTCTGCAACCTACACCACAGCTCACGGCAAAGCCAAATCTGTAACTCACTGAGCAAGGCCGGGGATCGAACCCACAATCTCATGGTTCCTAGTCGTTTCTCCTGTGCCACAATGGGAACTCCCACATCTGCATTTCAGTCAAGCAATGTGGAAGACCACTTTCTGGGAGGCATGATTAGACCAGAGTTCACTCAGTAATCCTCCCTCTGAGTTTTTCTTCATTTCCCAATGTAGTTTATGTGTATCCTCAGGTGAGGTCAAAAGTCAGACCCTTAAGCCCTTACACATTCCATCTTTAGCTTGTCACCCTCCAAGGTGACGAACCTCGACTGCTGGGGACTCACTGTGTGCAGTCATGCCAGTCAATGCTCACTTATTCAGAGGTCACCCACTGAGTTTGCATATAATCACATGCAAGGTATCACTCTCTCATCCCTTCCAGTCCTACTCCCATTTACTGGTTGACGAGTTCCTTCATATTATGACGGAAAAAAAGAAAAAGAAAAAGAAAAAACTTGGGTGAGTATGCTTTTCTTCCCCTCACAGTTTGAGCAAATAATGTAGAAGTAAGAGTTTTTAAACTAAAAGTTCAAATGAAGTTTGTGGTTATCAGTGTGTTTTTACTAACCTTCACCACAGTTTCTTAGTTAGATTATAAATATCTCCTCTTTTCAATGTTCATGAACTTTCTTGTCACCAGAACAGTCATTTAAAAAAATTAATATTTTTTTGGAGTTCCCATTGTGGTTCAGCAGGTTATGTACCCAACTAGTATCCATGAGGATGCAGGTTTGATCCCTGGCCTCGCTCAGTGGGTTAAGAAGACCACTTAAAGCATTGCTGTGAGCTGTGGTGTGGCTTGCAGATTTGGCTCAGATCTGGCATTGCTGTGGCTGTGTCATAGGCCAGCAGCTGCAGCCCTGATTTGACCCCTAGCCTGGGAACTTACATATGCCACAGGGACAGCCTTAAAAGCAAAATAATAATAATAATTTTTAATTAATGAGGCATTTAATTTACTTTTGTTTTAATAAGATTATTTCATACGAGACTATCTGAGGATCCTCAAAACTCCCACCTGAGGGGTAATTTTAAATAAAATTCATATAGGCAGGAAATAGTAAATTAAGCAGATAAGGTAGGTGGTCCCCAGAGAAAGAGAACCAGGCATGGCTTTCTTGACATAAGAGAAGTCATTTTGGGATCAAAGCCTGGCTACAATCCTTGTGCTTGAGCGGGATTAATAATGCAAAGAGAATAATAAGAAAGAATAAATCAGTTGTAAAGACACTCAGTTTCTGCTTCAGAGATTAGCCTGAAGCATTTTCATGAGCTGTCTTGAAGAATTTAAACCTCTCTGGAGTCCTCAACCATCAGATCAACTGGAACCTAAGAGATGACGATGGTGACCTTTTCTGACCCTCATGAATTCCATTAGCTAAAGCCTGGACTCTGTCAACCTTTGTCCCCATATGATGCTGAATTCTCCTCTGCTCAAAACCTTCATGAATATGCATATATCACCCAAGCCCTTTCATGAATATGCATATGGTCTTAGCTTAAAACTTCCCCAATTTTGCTGTTAAAGGAGACACTACTTTGGCAAAGATCCTTGGAGTTCTCCTTATTTGCTGAAAATAACGGAACCATGCAGAACCCTGCAGGGCCCCACCACCAAGTACAAAACCGAGCAGTTAATGATTACACAATAGCATCATAGACTCAGGGCCTGATGCGAACTCCTGCGTTGTTTTATAGATACTATAATTGCCATCAGAGGACAAACCTAACTGCATGATAACTGCATGATAACCAGACTGTAGCCATAACATAAGCTGCTCCAACTTCAGCAGCACTGAATCTATGACTAGCACAAGTCCAAAAACTGGCCTCAAGAGAAGGGGATTGACGTTATTGTTCATAATAATCTATATCTTTGTAGGCATGTAAATAATTATAGCTTGCTCAGGTAAAAAAAAACTGTCAGCAAAGAGATGCTCCAGACTGGGAATACATACCGTATGTCAGAAAGAAGAAGTTACAGAGGTAGTCCTTCACCCCTAATCCCATAGAAAAGGAATGTTGTTGACAAGTGGGGATTTGTAAGCAGCTCTTTACAAGGAACCTCCCTGAGCAGAAAGCCGCTTTTCTCATCGCAAAGCTGCACTGTAACTAACTTTTAAACCAGGCGCCCCTATGCTCTACTCATCTCCAGCCCAAGCACACCTTTCAAATCTTTTCATCATGCAATACGTTGCCTAACTTGTTAGTTCTTTCCATAGCTTAAAGGAGAAATGAAGAATAAGCAATTAGGAGTTCCCGTCATGGCTCAGTGGTTAACGAATCCAACTAGGAACGATGAGGTTGCGGGTTCGATCCCTGGCCTTGCTCAGTGGGTTAAGGATATGGCGTTGCCATGAGCTGTGGCATAGGTTACAGATGTGGCTCGGATTGTGGCCGTGGCATAGGCAGAAGCTATAGCTCCGATTAGACCCCTTGCCTAGGAACCTCCACATGCCGCAGGTGCGGCCCTAAAATGACAGAAGACAAAAAAAAGGAAAAAAAAATAAAGAATAAGCAATTAACAGATGACCAGATCTGTTCCCCAGCTTCCCCTTCAGTAACCTCCCAAACAGTGTGACCAAACTGTGTGAACAAGACAACATCCAGAGGCAGATCACGAGGCATCCACGAGCCCGCACACGGCGGGGTATGGTGACAACTCTGACTCCCCATCTCAGTGATTAACTCAGGTCACCTACTTCCTTTCCTTTAAAACTTTCATGACTGAGCAGAATCTTCGCAGGTGGTTTTCAGGGGCAGTCGAGTCCACCATCCCCCCAGATTGACGGCATTCTGATTAAAGGCATCTTTCTTTTCTACCAACATTTGTATGTAACTGGTTTTGAGAGCAGCAAGCAGCGAGACTTCATTCATTTGGTAACAGTAATAATAACCCTTCCTTCTCCCAGTCTTTGTCTTGGTTGTGTCTTTTGGCTTAACACCCACCCAGAGGCAAACCCAGTTTGCTGGTAACAACACCACCTAAGTGTCAGTTCAAGTGATCTATCTTGAAGGAAGGTATCCAAGAGTTTCTCATTGATGAGGGATTTTGACAGCCTGTCCATCAAACTTGAAAATGACATGAAACTAGAAGGGAAGCTAATATACTGGACGGCAGCCTAGGGATTCAAATTTAAGATTAAGAAAGCCAAAAACAAGAGGAAAATAAGACTGCTGAAACTGAACAGATATGAACCTGGTGCTAGTTAGGAATGAGTCTGGATACATATAATAGAAAGCCTAAATTTACAGCAGTTTAACCAAATATGTCAGATTCATAAGAAGGAAGTGTAACAGTACTCCAAGATTGTCAGACATTGCCTGGAGGGTGGCGTTGCCACTGTAGGAGTCACAACCTGTGTCACGCTGTGAGAAGGCCCTTAGGATGGGGAGAGGACACAAAACCATGTCTATGAAAAATAACTGAAGAAAGTGGAGTGCTTATTCTGGAGCAAAGGAAAAAAAATTCTTAAAGTACCACCGAGGAAAAGATAATCAGGTTTTCTCTGTGCTACACCAGAGGGCAAATAGAAGACCAATTGATAGATTGGCAAATTTCAGCTCAAATTGAGAAGTTTTCAGTGTTAGAACACTCCAGAACTTAAGCTGTTTTGAGGTGACAACAAGTTTCCAGGAATAATAAAAATGGCTATGACTCAGGATTTACAATGTACTAGGCACTCTTCTAAGTGCTTGGTATAAATTAACTCATTTTATCCCCCAAATGACCCTAGAAGATACCAGTATCATCATCCTCACTTCACAGATAGGAAACTGAATTTATTTGCCCAAAGCCAGACAGCCAGATGTAGCAGATTTGAATCCACTGAGTCTGACTCCAAAGCCAGAATTCTGACTGCTCTGTGTTCAAGCAGAAGCTTGCAGACTAATGGTAGGGGTGGAATGAGCTGGAGGGTGTAAGAGGCAAATCAAAGCCTTGCTGGGATGAGGTAATTAATGAGACTAATAGCTACAACTATTGAACATTTGTTGTGTGTCAGGCACTGGACTAAAAATTTCACATACATTAAAAGATATAATCCAGCAAAGCACTGGGCAGAGCACTGAGTACATCATAACTACTCGACTACTATTATCTGCTATGATCGCTTTTAATCCTCTCAGCAGTTATATTAGATGAGTATTACTGTATTCACCTTGCTAATGGAAAAACTGACGGCTAGAGAGAAAAGTGAATCACCCAAGGCCAAAGCCAGCACATGAACTCAGACCTGCCTGACGCTACAGCCCTATCCTTTCTACCACACAGTGCTTTCACTAGGGTATCTACCCTTCCAACCCAGACACTCTATGGTTCTGTGAGACCAGAAAGCAAATAAGTTCAAGAGAAAAAAAAAAAAAAACCTATGCAAACTTAAATAAATCTTACAAATTAGTAGACTCAACTATTTGACGTTAAATCCTACATAATATAATAAATACGTATGAGAAGGGCAAGGAAATGAGATTGGTTTTGTTTTTAAATTTTATTTACCAGCTAAAGATAATTATGCTAGCTCTTGTCTTTACAAATTCCACCTGGAAATTCCTAGGTGCCAATAAATGAAGCTCCAAGCTAGAAGAGAGATGATCATGAGTTAAAGCCAAATGTCCCTCAAGGACCAAAACAGATATATACATAAGGGGCCCTGGTCGTGAGGAAAGAGGACTTAAGGCGAGCACCATAGACACGACTCCTGCACAGGGCAGAACAGGAAATGAGCTCTCTGCAGAAAGCTGGCACCAGAGAGAAGGTGTTCTGCCTATGAAACAAAGTAGAAGAAAGACTCCAGCCACTGGTGTGTATAAAGATGTGCACGGAAGCAGGCTAACAGGCTGGGCCATGGATGGAAAACGAGTCCGCAAGAGAAACCTGAACCCAAAGCCTCCACAGGCGGTGGCTGCGGGTACACATTTGTACTGTCTTCAAAGTGACAAAACCCAAAGTACCACCCCCACCAAAATCATACAGATACAGTGACATCTGTAGCATCCTAGCAGAACCAAGTCAGAAATAACTCAATTAAAGACAGCTTCATAATCCAGAGCATGTAGAATTTGCACAATAAACGACTCTGAATCAAAAATTAGAAAGGAGTTCCCGCTGTGGTACAATGGGATCAGTGGCATCTCTAGAGCACCAGGATGCAAGTTCAATCCTCATCCTGGCACAGAGGGTTAAAGGATCTAGAAATGCCACAGCTATAGCATAGGTTACAACTGAGGCTTGGATGTGATCCCTGGCCCAGGAACTTCACATGCCACAGGGTGGCCAAAAAAATTTTTTTAAATTAGAAAGAAAACAACATCTACGAAAGAGAATCAGCAGATCTAACAAACAATACATATAACAAACAGTCAGACACCGAGATGACCAAGCTATATGAAAGTTTAGTTAGGAGTTCCCTTCATGGCTCAGTGGTTAATGAACCCAACTAATAACCATGAGGATGCGGGTTCGATCCCTGCCTTGCTCAGTGGGTTAAGGATCTGACATTGCCATGATCTGTGGTGTAGGTCGCAGATGGGGCTCAGATCCCTCATTGCTGTGGCTGTGGTGTAGGCCGGCAGCTACAGCTCCGATTCGACCCCTAGCCTGGGAACCCCCATATGCCGGGAGTACGGCCCTAAAAAGACAAAAGGAAAAAAAAAAAGGAAAGTCTGGTTATATTTTTCTCAGGAAACAACTGAAACTCTGAGGGAAAAAAAAGACATGTCAATGAAAATTCAATTAACTATCAAGAAGAAAAAAGGGAATTTTATTTTTGCCAAACTGAGGATGATAACCTGGGAAGCAGATTCTCAGAAAGATCCAAGAACTGTCCTGTCTATTAGAGGTCGAAGCCTCAGTCATAGACATTTTTGAGAGGTAGGATCATACCTCAGAATGACATACTGATATTTTACATAAAATTCACCAAGGATACAGAGTCTAGGCAAGCTGGCACAAAGAGAGCCGAAAGTCACCATGGCCCCTTCCAGAGCTGGGGAAGAACAGTACTTTTTTGTTCGTTTGTTTTTCCCATTTTGTCTTTTTGGGGCCGCACCCGAGGCATATGGAGGTTTCCAGGCTAGGGATCGAATCAGAGCTGTAGCACAGCCACAGCAACTCCAGATTCAAGCTGCGTCTGTGACCTACACCACAGCTCACGGCAACACTGGCGAGCGAGGCCAGGGATCAAACCTGCATCCTCATGGATGCTAGTCAGATTTGTTTCCTCTGAGCCATGACGGGAACTCCCAAGAACAGTATTATTTTAAGCAGTTACACTGCTGGCGTCTGAAGGAAGAAAAAAAAAAAAGGTTGATCTTTATGGTTGAGAGTGTGCTCCCATCTTTGAGGAGGTCTGGTCAATGTGTAATGGGATGCACACTGCACATTAGGGAGAGAGGAGGCCCAGACACACACATGCAGAGAACTTTGTTTAGTTTTTTTCTTGTCCTGCCTTAAAATATAAATTCTATTTCATCAGACATTATGAAAATGAATAGGGAGGAAATAAGAGATGTAAAAAAAATCACCCAGAAGGTGACAGAGAGAAAAATAAACAAATACGAAAGAGAATCTAAGGAGTTCCTGTCGTGGTGCAGAGGAAACGGATCCGAATAGGAACCATGAGGTTGTGGGTTCGATCCCTGGCCTCACTCAGTGGGTTAAGGATACGACATTGCCTTGAGCTGAGGTATAGGTCTCAGATTCTGCGTTGCTGTGGCTGTGAAGTAAGCCAGCAGCTACAGCTCCAAATCGACCCCTAGCCTGAGCCCTAAGACAAAAAAAACAAAAACAAACAAAAAACCCCCCAGCATTCCTTGTTTTCTGTGACTGATTTACTCTTCCTCTAGAGTTCTCATGCCACAGATGGAAGGTGGGCGTGGAGTAGGAATGTAAACCTGCTAACGAAGGTATCTCAATTTCTTCTTGTTTCAGCATTTCATTTCAGGTAAGAATCTGGGGAGTGGGCAATCTTCTGAACCCACTCCTAAACTTTCAGAATTTAACTCTCCCACAAGATTTTCACTTTTATATACACTTATTCCATTCCCGATCTGACAAATCAAATATGTTGGGAGAATAAGGATATTTTCAGAAATGCAAAGACTCAGAAAACAAAAAAAATTAAGCAAAACTCTTCTGCATGTTTCTTATGAATTAACTGGAGAATATGCTCCCATAAAACAAAAGTCAACCAAAGATGAAAAGGAAACAGGAGTCTATGGTAACTGAGAGGTGAAAGATGACAGCATAAGGAAACTCCAGGGTGACAGGGCAAACCAGTTTAGACAGGAGTGGATCACAGGCGCCATGACAGACTTTCTTGGAAGATTAAAGCAACAGAATATCTGATGTATCAGAACGTCTTAAAAAGGAGATTCAGGAGTTCCCGTTGTGGCACAATGGAAACAAATCTGACTAGTATCCATGAAGATTCAAATTCAATCCCTGGCCTTGCTCAGTGGGTTAGTGGCATTGCCTTGAGCTGTGGCATAGGTCGCAGACACGGTTCAGATCTGGTGTTGCTGTGGCTGTGGTGTAGGCGGGCAGCTGCAGCTCTGACCTGAGCCCTAGCTCAGGAACTTCCACATGCCAAGGGTACAGCCCTCAAAAGAAAAAAAAAAAAGAGGAGATTCATAGAACTGTCAAGGATTTGGGGGTTCAATTAGTGATAAGTACATAGAAAGCTAAGTCAATTAAAAAACACAACAGGAGCTCTCACTGTGGTGCAAGGGGATTGGTGGCATCTCTGCCAAATCTGCAACCTATACTACAGCTCACCGCAAAGCCAGATCCTTAACACACTGAGAGAGACCACGGATTAAACATGCATCCTCATAGATACTAGTCATGTTCTTAATCTGCTGAGCCACAACGGGAACTCCCTCATTATTTCTTCTACATTTTTTACTTATTTATTTTTTATTTTTAGGGCCATGCCCATAGCATATGGAAGTTCCCAAGCTAGGGGTCGAATCAGAGCCACAGCCACTGCCCTGCGCCATAGCCACAGCAATACCATATCCAAGCCATGTCTTTGACCCACACTGCAGCTTGTGGCAACACTGGATCCTTAACCCACTGAGCAAGGTCAGGGATCAAATCCGAATCCTCATGGATACTAGTTGGGTTCTCAACACACTGAAGCCACAATGGGAACTCTCATAAATCTTTTATATCTTTTAGTTAGCTTCTATTAAGTAAACACTTCCCCTTTCTTACCCATTCATTCATTCATATTAATACGAATTTCAATATGGATTCACTGAATCTTGTTTTATTCAATGGATTATACTCCATTTCAATCATTCACTATGATATTCAATTTTCCCTAAACTTAGGCAGTGAGAGAATCTTCAAATTAGGCCCTTTGCACATTTTGACACGGTTTTTTTGTCTTTCCATATGCCCACCCAAAGCATATGGGAGTTCCCTGGCTAGGGGTTGAATTGGAGCTACAGCCTCAGGCCTATGCCAGAGCCACAGCAACCCCAGATCCGAGCTGCGTCTGTGACCTTCACCACAGCTCACGGCAGCACCAGATCCTTAACCCACTGAGCGAGGCCAGGGATTGAACCGCAACCTCATGGTTCCTAGTCGGATTTGTTTTCACTGCGCCATGACAGGAACTCCAGAAGAAAATAATTTAATATTTTACGTATAAGGTTAGCTCTAATTTTTTTGTAGCTGATCCTCTTTTGCTAGCCCTCTAAAGTAGAAATTTAGTTAACAGATTTGAGTTTTTAATTTTTCAGATGTACAGAAAAGTTGAAAGAATAATTACGATTATCCAAATGCCCACCATCTAGAATCTATATGAACATTTTACTCTACTTGTTTTATCAAACATATATCCAAATATCCATCCTTCTAGCCATTAATCCATTTTATTTTGATGATACATTTCTAAGTCACAGACATCATTTCATTTACCCCTAATACTTCTGTATGCATATCATTAACTAGATTCAATTTTTTTTTTTTTTTTGCCTTTTAGCCATTTTGGGGCCACACCTGTGGCATGTGGAGCTAGGGGTCTAATCAGAGCTGTAGCCACCAGCCTACTCCACAGCCACAGCAACACGGGATCTGAGCCGCATCTGCAACCTACACCACAGCCTACTGCAACACCAGATCCTTAACCCACTGAGCAAGGCAGGGATCAAACCCCCAACC
Source organism: Catagonus wagneri (assembly GCA_004024745.2). NCBI lineage: Eukaryota > Metazoa > Chordata > Mammalia > Artiodactyla > Tayassuidae > Catagonus > Catagonus wagneri. The sequence goes on along the minus strand of PVHT021183526.1, from coordinate 9,363,278 downwards.
TCATGGTTCCTAGTCGGATTCATTTCTGCTGCGTCACGACAGGAACTCCCTAGAGTCAATATTTGTTTATGATTCCTTTTTGAAAGTTTGAAATAAAATGTATATGTAATGAAATATACACACGTTAAGTGTGCTATTTGATGGGTATGAACAAGCACAGACTTATACTAAGACAGAAAACACTACTATCTTCAGGAAGTTCCCTTGTGTTATCTAGTAAATCCTTGCTCCTACCTCTCAAAAATTTATTTCAATTTTGGAGCTCCCACTGTGGTGCAACGGGATCGGCAGTGTCTTGGGAGTGTTGGGATCTGGGTTCGAGAGCCTGGCACAGAGGGTTAAGGATCCAGCATTTTCGCAGCTGTGGCTTAATTCCCAGCTCGGCTCAGATCAGATCCCTGGCCCAGAAGCTCCATATGCTAAGGGGAGGCCAAAACACAAAAATAAATAAAATGGTTTATTCCTTAAAAAAATTTAGTACAGTTTTTTGAGCATTTGATTAGTTTTTCCTATTCTAGAACTTTATATAAATAGAATCACATCACATTCTCTTTTTGTGTCTCTTTCTTACAGTCAGCACAATGTTTTTGATTTTCATATATTTAAAATGTTTTTCTTGCTTAATGGCAATTGCTAGCTCTCAGGGAGAAATTAAATAATTCACAATTAAGGATGATGATAGCTGTAAAATTTTCACAGATGGTTAGACTACTGAAAAGTCTTAATCAACAATGGGTACTGAACGTGTCAAATGAGTTCTGTTTCTCTTGTAACGGTGATGTGGTTTTTATTTTTATTAGTTTTTATTTTTTGCTTTTTTTAGGGCCACATCCACAGCATATGGAAGTTCCCAGGCTAGGGGTCGAATCAGAGCTGCAGTTGCCAGCCTACACCACAGCCACAGCAATGCCAGATCCGAGCTGCATCTGTGACCTACAGCACAGCTTGAAGCAACTCTGGATCCTTAACCCACTGAATGAGGCCAGGGATTGAAACTGCATCCTCATAGACACTAAGTGGATTCATTTCTGCTGGACCACAACAGGAACTCCCTGGTTTTCAATTTTAATTCTGTTAATTCTGTGGTGAATTCAGTAACTTTTATTTATTATTTATTTATTTATTTGGCTTTTTGGCTTTTGTAGGCCTGCACTCACGGCATTCCCAGGCTAGGGGTCTAATTGGTTCCCAGGCTAGGGGTCTAATTGGAGCTGCAGCCGTCGGCCTTCGCCACAGCCACAGCAACGCAAGATCTGAGCCGCATCTGCAACCTACACCACAGCTCACGGCAATGCTGGATCCTTAACCTACTGAGCAAGGCCAGGGATCGAACCCACAACCTCATCATTCCTAGTCGGATTCGTTAACCACTGAGCCACGATGGGAACTCCTACATTGAGCAACTTTTAAATGTCAATCCAACTTTACGTTCTTGAGATAAAGACTATTTATTTGATCATGTTGTATTGCCCTTTTTATATATTGGATTTGATTTGCTAACATTTTGTTAAGGATTTTTTCATCTATGTTTATGAAAAATATTAGTCTATAATTTTTCCTTCCCCCATTCCTCATTTCTTTCCTTCAGTGATGTCTTTTCCAGGTCTTGGTATTAGGGTTATGCTGGCTCCTAAAAGGAGCTGGGAAGTATTTCCTCCTCTGCAATTTTCTATAAGAATTCACCTAAGATTAATGTTACTTCTTCCTTAAAGGCTTGATAGATTTTGTCAATGAACCATTGGGTCTGGAGTTTTCTTTGTTAAGTGTTTGTTGTTGTTTTTTCTTTTTAGGACGACACCTGTGGCATACAGAAGTTCTTGGGCTAGGGATCAAATAGGACTGAAGTTGCCGACCTATACCACAGCCACAGCAGTACGGGATCCCAGCCGCATCTGTGACCTACGTGTCAGCTTGTGGTAATGCTGGATCCTTAACCCAGTGAACAATGCCAGGGATCAAACCTGTATCCTCGTGGGTACTAGTCGGGTTCGTTAATACTGAGCCATGATGGGAACTCCTCCTTCTTCATTTCTTGATCCATGTACCTAGGAGCTATTGATTTTGCTATTTTTTGTTTGTTTCATTTTTTTTATTTTTTGGCTGCGCCCACAGCATATAGAACTCCTCTGGCCAGGGATCAAATTCAAACCACAGAGGTGATAACGCTGGATCCTTAACCTGCTGCATCACAAGGGAACTCCATAGCCTGTTTTTTCAAGCTAGCTCTTAGCTGCGCCGCTTGAAGTCTCCCTTATAAATGTGCAGAACAGCAGTGGAAGATCTGGGTGGAATTCATACGCGGAATTCATCACTTCTCCTTTGTGGTTATCCCCTTTCCGGGATTTTTCCCTTTACTTTTAACCATTACGATAGTCCAAAAGACCAGGTTTTTTTTTTTGCTTGAGTTCTAGTCACTTCATTCAGCGGTGGCTAAAGATGCCTGAGGAGAAGAGCCATTAACATTGCAGACAGAGTCCTCTTGTGCCGCAGTGGTTAAGGATCCCATGTTGTCACTGCAATGGCCTGGGTTGCTTCTGTGACACAGGTTTGATCCCTGGCCCATATTGCCACAGGTGCAGCCAAAAATAAAGAAAGAGAGAAAGAGAGAAAGAGAGAAAGAGAGAAAGAAAGAAAGAAAGGAAGGAAGGAAGGAAGGAAGGAAGGAAGGAAGGAAGGAAGGAAGGAAGGAAGAAAAAAAGTGAAATTGCAGATCTAGTCCAGTGACTTTTCCTCTCTTGTCAGGGTTGACTTCTCTCTAGTTTCTAGCAGCTTTTGGTCACTTTCCAGCACTTCCGAGTGAGTATTAATTACATTTTATCTAGGGTTGGGAATTGTTATCTGTGAGAGTTAGCCCAAACTTGAACTACTCCACCATTACCAGAACAGTAACATGCATAACCAGAAATTATAATGATTTGTTAAGTCAACTGTATGCCAATAAAATTTGCCTGAAGAATTATAATTATTTTCTTTGAGTCTTTCAAATTTGAGGTCTTGAGACTAAATATACCAAAGTATGTGACTATTATAGGTAGAAGATATTAACCACACTTGGACATGTTTCCATTAATAATGATTCACTTTCTGGGAATTAGTAGGAAATATGGTTTCTCATGAGTTTTGTTCTGAAATGCAAGACTATCCTCTGTTCTGACAAAGTACTCTGTCACAGCAGGGAAGCACAAATTATTTCAGCTGTGAGTCATTCTTCTCATCATAACTTCATGATGAAGCTCACTTCTTTTCTCCCTTTGTCAGATAAAGGAGAAGTTCTCACTCTCTTCTAGAGCAGCTCCATTTTTATTAGTTTTGTATACCGGGCTACCATTCACAATTTTGTTTAAAGAAAGTATGCCACTGACAGTCTCTATAATTCAATAAGTTAATATATTTTAGTTTTCTTGACTAGAGAAGAGTGGTATATGTCTATAAACATAATTGTTAGCATAGAAATTCCTACTCCTGGGAGTTCCCGTTGTGACTCAGCAGGTTAAGAATATGACTAGTGTCCAAGAGGATGTGGGTTCCACCCCTGGCCTTGCTCAATGGGTTAAAGGATCCAGCATTGCTGTGAGTTATTGCATAGGTTATAGACATGGCTTGGATCCGGCGTTGCTGTGGTGTAGGCTGGCAGCTGCAGCTCTGAATTACCCTAGCCTGGTAACTTTCATATGCCAAGGGTGTGGCCCTAATAAGACAAAAAAAGAAAGAAAGAAAGAAAGAAAGAAAGAAAGAAAGAAAGAAAGAAGGAAAGAAAGAAAAAAGAAGAAACTCCTATTCCTAAATGACCTCCTTCAAAGTGCTGCCTACTTGATAGTAGGAAGAATCACTTATTAAACAAAACTCCTCTGACTTTTTTTTCTTTTGGCTTTTTAGGGCCACACCTGCTGCATATGGAGGTTCCCAGGCTAGGGGTCTAACAGGAGCTGTTGCTGCTGGCCTATGCCAGAGCCACAGCAACGCCAGATCCGAGCTGCGTCTGCAATCTACACCACAGCTCACGCCAACGCCGGATCGTTAACCCACTGAGCGATGCCAGGGATTGAACCCTCAACCTCATGGTTCCTAGTCGGATTCGTTTCCGCTGTACCATGACGGGTACTTCTCTGATTTTTCTATTTGAACTTATCAAAGATCCATAATGCAAAACTCCCTATATTAGCAATTATTTTGCCATCAATATTACTAGTCCATCCTATTTGGCATTTTCATGATAGTAATCAAACTAAAAGACAAAAAGGAGATTGATGGTAACAAGTGTGTACTGTTCATAGCAAATGTTACTTAAGTTTAAAGGCATGTATGCAGCTGTTCTAATGGAACTAAGACCTTCCTAATAATTCAGAGATGTAATCGTGCTAACTTTCTAGCATCAGACACATTTACAAAAGATTATCGTTGCCGAAAGGTTATACAGTTTATTTCTTTAAGTTTCAGAGTTATCACCTGGATGTTCCTGTTTATCAGGAAGGTGGAAATCTTCATTTTAATTGTGATAAAGAACTCATTAATCATCTGCTATCATCTTAATCAAGAGGAATAAATACTGTAATAAGCATTCACTTAAAGCCTCCAGTGAACTAAGACACTGCTTAAATGAAAACGCACTGAAAGAGATCAGAGGGTTTCCCCCTCGTTGGAGTGCTTACAAATTTACTGAATATATGCTGAAGGTTTTTTAATGATAAAGGAAAAGTATTAGGTGCTCTTTTCAGTGTGTTAACAGAGAGCACGATGTCTAGCCTTTAGCACACATACAAAGGCTACTATAGCACCTGATTTAAAATACCGGTAAGTTCCTTCTCCTATGTTATAGCTTCTTGGAGACACTGACCATGTCACATCACTAATCTTTGCTATTCTCAGTGCCAAACATGTCACCTTGCATCTTGGCAGGTGGTCCACAAATGTTTTTTGAATAAATTTATCTTGTTTTTTGTCTTTCCCAGGGCCGCACCCGCGGCATATGGAGGTTCCCAGGCTAGGGGTCTCATTGCAGTTATAGCCGCCGGCCTACGCCACAGCCACCGCAACATGGGATCCAAGCCGCATCTGCGACCTACACCACAGCTCACGGCAACACCAATCCTTAACCGAGTGAGGCCAGGGATCGAACATGCAACTTCATGGTTCTTAGTCAGATTCATTAACCACTGAGCCACAATGGGAACTCCTGCTTCAGTTTTTTATTTAAAGAAATCAAAGGGCAAGACTTTATTTAGTAAAATTTTCCATAAGCCATTCAGGTAACAGGAAAAGCTCAGGACATGACAGTCTTTCATAGTAAGGATATTATTATTGCCATTTAATTTCTACTACTAATGCAATCATTTAAACCTACCTACCAGATTGTGCTATTTTATTGAGTAAAAACTTTTCTCTTGTCTTCAGTTTCAGAACTGTGATGTGAGGGCGAAATCTTCTTGTGCTACTTGATCAACGGAATGACTGTGTTACGCACAGCAAGTCGTACAAATATAAAGCATTAATAATTTTACTTTGTGGTAAGAGCCCCATGAGTGACCAGAATCAAACATTTTATAATCTTGTTGCAAAAGAAGATGTGCTCAGCTCAAAAAAAAAAAATTCTTCTGTCAGAAGGATAATCACAGTCAAGTACAGGCAAGTACATTGGTGTCTACATTTTTCTTGTAAAACTGAAGCTGCTTTAGACCCACTGTCTTGCTCTTTACAACATTTTTTTTTTAATTTTTTTGTCTTTTGCTTTTTTTGTCCTTTCAGGGCCGCACCCGTGACATATGGAAGTTCTCGGGCTAGGAGTCAAATTGGAGCTGCAGCTGCCAGCCCATACCACAGCCACAGCAACACTGGATCCGAGCCACATCTGCAACCTACACCACAGCTCACCACAAAGCCAGATCCTTAACCCACTAAATGCTACCAGGGATCAAGCCCAGGTCCTCATGGATAGTAGTCGGGTTAGTTAACTGCTGAGCCAGGATGGGAACTCCTAGATAGCTTATTTTAAAAAGCAAAATAGCAAGAGTTCCTGTCATAGTTCAGCAGTTAAGGAACCCAACTAGTATCCATGAGGATGAGGGTTTGATCCCTGGCTTCACTCAGAAGGTTAAGGATCGGTGTTGCCATGAGCTGAGGTGTAGGTCACAGATGCAGCTTGGATCCCATGTTGCTGTGGCTGTGGCACAGACCAACAGCTGCAACTCTGATTCAGCCCCTAGCCTGGCAACTTCCATATGCCATGGGTGAAGTCCTAAAAAGACAAAAAAAAAAAAAAAGGTGCTGCTGGTTGGTAGCTTGATGGTGAGAAAAAGTATAGTTTTTAGAATTAAAACGAATAGGTAGTAAAAATGGCAGAAACAAACACTCACAGAAAAGTCATAGTGCATTTCAGTATTAGTGAGTAGGTCAGAGTGGCTACAGCAGAGGCTACGGTACAAAACAAGACAGAAAAGGTCAAGTGGGATCAAATTAGGGAGGGCCTTGAAACCTCTGTTACCTAGAGTGACTGAACTTCACACTAAGGTGAATAGGAAGACTTGATGCTGTCTGAGTGGGGAATCTATTTTACAGAAACCAGGTTTGGAGGGCTGGTCTCATAACAACATCAAGCAAAAATGAGGAGCAAGTGGGTAATCCTCACTCTCACAGAATATAAAATTAAATAAATACTTTTTTTACATTATTCTGAAATATATCATAAATGCAGGAGCAAAATTCAATAAGTACATACATTTTTTTGCTTTTTGTTTTTTTAGGGCCTCACTTATGGCATATGGAAGTTCCCAGGCCAGGGGTTGAATTGGAGTTATAGCTTTGGGCCTATACCACACCACAGCAATGTGGGATCCGAAACCTGTCTGCGATCTACACCACAACTCAAGGCAACACCAGATCCCCAACCCGCTGAGTGAGGCCAGGGATCGAACCACATCCTCATGGATACTAGTCAGGTTCCTTTCCATGGCGCAATGGAAGGAACTCCAGTACATACAGTTTAAAGTATAATAAACACCAACTTTTAAACTTTTGAAAGAAAGTTTAAAAGAAGAATCTTCCCACATTTTTATTGACGGTAAATGCTCCCTCTTTTAAGATATGATTATTTCATACAACTAGGATTAGATGTGAAATACCTAGTTATATCATTTGATCACTTTCTAGTTGGTTATGTTTCTTTATTGATCTGCCAGGCTAATTCTACCTTACATCAAGTTTATCCATGGGTCTGATTTTAGCATCTGTTTTCTGTTGAATTCATTTTTCACTTATTTGAAAATTCAAGACTGGTCAGCTAAACAACTATTTTCAATGAAAGCCTCAATGAAGGAATGTATAAGAGAATTTTTCTTCTGAAATTTACAAGAGATTCTTGAAAATATTCAATAATCACTGAGGATTAGCGTGCCACCAGAGGGAGTCCAAAGGGACCCATGAGTGTGTAGCACAACATCCAAGTATGCACAGGGTAGGGGAATAGAGCTTTGCCGAGCACTTTACAAGTGTTTTTCACTATTACTTACATCAAGATCTTGTGGGGTTTTTGCTTGTTTGTTTACTTTTTATGGCCGTACCTGAGGCATATGGAAGTTCCCAGGCTAGGGGTCGAATCGGAGCTACCCCTTCACATCTACACCACAGCTCACAGCAATGCCATACCCTTAACCCACTGAGTGAAGCCAGGGATTGAACCCACATCCTCATGGAGACAATTCTTAACCCATTGAGCCACTATGGGAACTCCTATCTTGGAGTGTTAAAGTGGTTTTGCTGTGTATTTCATCTTTCCCACTAGTATTTTACTATTTGTATTTCTTTTTCCCATGTCATTGTGGCACAATAAGACACATCATAAGATGAAATAGCTAGATTGGCATTAACTCTAGGATTTTTAATGGCCTGCCTTGATTCTCTGTTCTTAGTGTCCCCTGCCACATCAGTTTTATCCCCTCCCTGGACTCTGGGACCAATCCTGAAAGTGGGAAATGTAGTGCATTAACTCTGGTCGCTTCCTCCAAATTAAGCTTGCCCTGGTCTAACCTTGTTGGACAGGACTACAAATGGGATTTTGCAACCTCTTAAACCCTCAATGCAAGTAACAAGGTTTGCATTTTGCTCTTTATCAACTGGCTTCCGATCTGAAAGCCACTTTGTCTGTGACTGTGTACTTTCAAGAGGCCAAAATCCTGCCCTGAAACCCAGGCCAGTAATATGGACCCTGAATACTGCTCCTCAAGGCACTAGTAACTAGGAATCCAGAGTGACTTCCTTAGCTAGAGTTTCATTATTTTTTCCACACTGATTTCTGAGAAAGAGGCTAATTCTTGGCTGGTTAGGGCACAAGCCAAGTCCCTTAGCTGCCTCTCTCTTTGTTGTGGTTGTTAGGAATCTGAAAAATAGTTTTATGTTTGGTTGCTATAGCTTTGAGAAAAAGTGAGCAAAAAGGTTCTTGATATATTTACATTTATGTATTGAACCAATGATCTTTGCTATGCACTTTAGAATATGGCAGTATGAAAAACTGACAGAGTCCTTGCTGTCAGGAGCTTACCATCTAGCAGAAGTGCAAGGGATCAATAACTGGTAATGCGGTTAGCACTACCAAAGGGCAAGGCCCAGAGTCAACTTACATGAGAACTTAACTTCAGCTAGTTAACATTTATCACTGGATATTTGTCTTTCCTCCTAGTTTTTTTTTTTAATTGTTTTGGTTTTATGGTCTATTTATTTCAAGTCAATGCAAATTATTTTAGTTATAGGCAAAGATGTATGTGTAATCACCAGTCCCTTTCATAAATCTCCCCTTTCACAAAGAAATTTGAAATGGGAGTATTGACTGGAGTTTCTGGACTGGAGTTTCACTGATTCAAGACAACTAATGACTTAATAAGTAGACTCTAAGCATTATAGAAACTGATTCAATATGAGAGGGTAGAATATGAGGGTGATAGCGAGTGCAAATCCTTAGCCAGTCTAGAATAAAGAGAAGAAAGAAAAGAGAATTATTTGCCTATAGAGGCCAGGCAAATAAATGCCTGAACCAGGTAAAGCTTGAAAGTGGAGTACTAGAAAGGACTGGTTTTAGCAAATGTTTACCATGCATGATGAAGACCCAGTGTGCCCTGAGCAACCTAACTTATAACAGAAGCTAGAATTCTCAATTTTTTTTTTCTCTTTTACGGATGCACCTGCAGCATATGGAAATTCCTGGGCCAGGAGTCAAACCAGAGCTGTAGTTGCTGGCCTACACCACAGCCAGAGCAACGCTGTATCCTTAACCCACTGAGAAGGACTAGGGATCCAACCCATATCTTCACAGAGACAACAACCCGTCCCTAACCCACTGAACCACAACGGGAACTCCTAGAATTTTCAATTTTTAATGTCAAATAAGTTAAAATTCTAAAACAATTGTGCAGGCTGAATAAAACCTCTCCCTCTTTGTTATCTTTAATTTAGACTCTGCCTTTCATGTCGACTTTCTAAGCATGAACTCATCTACAATGGCCAACTAGATAGTGTTAGTTTTCCTACTTTATTCATCCCTCCATCCATTCTACCACCAAATCTTCATTCCCACCTACATGCACCTGCTTCTAGTGTGATAAAATGATCTAGCTGAAACGAAATAGATTACAGAGCATTCTAGTCCTTCTCACCCCACAGAAGTTTTCTTTACAAAGGGAAGTGGAAGCAGGTAGATTAGGACAGTGCAAGGTTTTTATTTCTGCTTTCTTCCCCTGAAGTGGTACACAGACTGAAAAGATGAAAGAACATTGTCCCAGCATGTCTTCCCATCTAGAAAATGGTGGACCTAAGAAGAGAGAAATTAGTGGAGTTTTCATCCTGCTAAATCTGTGCTTCTGTGCTAGGGTAAAACCCCTTGCCAGTGGACAGGTGAATACAGTATGACATCTAACTATGACAGCAATGCAACCACGCCCTCATCTATGCCAGCTGTCCTAACAGCTGTTCAAAATCCCACAGATGATGCTCTACCTGCAGACAACCAGGTGTTCACATTTTAAGACTGTAAGTTCTTGGACTTCCCATCATGGCTCAGCGGTTAGCGAACCTGACTAGCATCCACGAGGACGTGGGGATCGATCCCTGGCCTTACTCGGTGGGTTAAGAATCCGGTGTTGCCATGAGCTGTGGTGTAGGTAGCAGATGAGGCTCGGATCTGGCATTGCAGTGGCTCTGACACAGCTGGCGGCTATAGTTCTAATTGGACCCCTAGCCTGGGAACCTCCATATGCCGCCACTGTGGCCTTAAAAAGACAAAAAGACAAATAAAAAAAAAGACTGTAAATTCTTCTGGAAAACTAATTCCACTCCCAGAAATTTTTGTTCACTTATTAGTCAGGGTAACTAATGGGGTGACTAACTGATGAACAAAAAAGAAAAAACAAAAACAAAAACAACAAAAAAACCCTTCTGTAACCATTGGCAGATATTTCTTTACTGAAGATTCAAAGTGAGTTTGACATTTTGTAACAATGCTATAGAAGTCCAGACACACTTTGCACATATTGTTTTTCAAGTCCTACTTCCTCATGAGTCTTAAATCAACTCAACAACTATTATTACTAGAATTTCATATCTCCCATTGTTCTTAAAAAGCCTATCACAAATGACTGTGAATTTGAGAAATTTTAGCAAAAGTGCGAAAAGGTGTAATAGCGTGTGTGTCTCTCCTCTAGCTGCTGGCTCTCAGATCCATTCCTTGCCCTCTCCCCACTCTTCTCGTTATTACAAGAAATTAGTTTTCCCAAACCCTCCTTGCTCTATGGCTTCCCCATAGGTTCAGCTATTGAGACTCCTTAGTCAAAGCTCAGAGCGCAGAAGGGGAAAGGCAGGGGTTTCTCCCTCCCTCTGGTGGTGACTGTCTCCTTGGTGGCTCCAGACCCCATGGAACAGCCCCTCCCTCGGGGGTCCTGTTCCAGGGTGGCAGTCCCTTCCCCCTGCTCTGAGGACACAGCCCCAGCTTCCAGGCTCTGATGATGACATCTCCTCCCACTGTCCCCTAACCTCTAGAGGTGGGAGGGGCTTCACTCTGAGTTGCTTCACTGTCCCTTTGGCTTCTCAGCGTCAGCTGTTCAATCAACTCTGTAACCAGGAGTTGCTGTTGTGGCTTGGTAGTAACAAACCCTACTAGTACCATGAGGACGTGGGTTCCATCCCTGGCCTCGTTCAGTGAGTTAAGGATCTGGTGTTGCTGTGGCTGTGGCGTAGGCCAATAACTGCAGCTCCGATTCAACCCCTAGCCTGGGAACTTCCACATGCCGCGGGTGTGGCCCTAAAAAGAAAAACAGAAACAACAACAGAAAAACTGTAACCAAGTCCCTGCATTAAATTCTTTCTTTCAAAATGGTTTCTGTTTTTCTGACTAGACCCTCACCGATACAAACACCGTGGAACTCTTTGTACTATATTCTAAACTTTCAGGTATGTGCCATTAATTCAATCTGTAGACTGTCAGCTTCGTCTGTGATCAGACATGCCCAGATTTGGTCATATTTCCTACCCACAATATTATCCTGGTCTGATGCCAGAGTTCCATTTTGCAAACTTGTTTTGAGTTACCTATATTGGCTTCCTTTTAAAATTCCTTGGGAAAACAAAAGTTTAGCATTTGGTCTTAAACCTGTATTTCAACCCAATTAGAATACGATGCAGGAATTAAAATAGTTTTTATTTAGCTTCTTTAAAAAAAAAAAGCCACGGGCATTGCTTCTTTACAAAAGGCTTCAAAGTGAAAAACACTTTTATGGGCTTTAAAATACCTTTTTGTTTACATCATTTTCTTCCAGCTTTTGATTTCAAATCTATAGAAAAAGGGAACTAATAGTATAATAAATCTACATATATAATTTGCCTGGATTTACCACTTGTTAGCACTTAACCAACTTGCTTTCTCCTCTCTCTTGCTTTCTGAACCATTTGAAAATAAGTTGCAGGCACCATGACATTTCACTACTAAATAGTTCAGCGTGTATTTTCCTACGTGACCACAATGCTATATTTATGCCCAAGAAATTTAACAATATAGTCCATTCTAGTCGACTGAATTGTCCAAAACATGTTGTTGATGGTGTTTTTCCCCCCAGTAAATCTTTTATAAGGGAAGTATTATGCCAACATAGCCAGCCAACCAGATGATGCGAAAGAATGATGAACAAATGTGGGGTTTAGTCATTTCTTGCTGATTTCACTACTTATTTGTATATCCAATGAGCAGACAGATTAAAATTTAAATTAGGTCATTTTACTTCTCTTAAATAATGTATTATAAGTCTAAAAGTGAAGATGGAATTGATTATTCATTAACTTAGATTTAGAGATAACCTACTTGTACTACTACAGATCTGATCCAAACTCTTCAAAATAAAAACACAAAATTGATTGTTTTTCTTTCAGCTTATTACCTCCCTGATCCTTTCTATTTAGAATATTGACCTAACATTAATATGCTTATTAAATATAAATTTGTAAATAATGTTTCCTTACATCAATGAACAAGGTCCCTTTTCTTCAGGGACACTTGACTTTTTTCTCCCTTGTACATGGCTCAATATTAATCTGCCATCCCTTTACCTATATGCCTGTTAAAAAATTGAGACTATAGAGCTTAGAAGTATTTCTTGGGCTCCTGCTTGAATTTGTTGAACTTTTTATTCTACCTTTTTTTTCTTTTTTTGCTTTTTAGGGTTGCAACTGTGACATATGGAAGTTCCCAGGCTAAGGGTTGAACTGGAGCCACAGCCACAGCAACTTGGGATCGGAGCCGAGATCCTCACCACAGCTTACAGCAACGTTGGATTCTTAACCCACTGAGCAAAGCCAGGGATGGAACCTGCATCCTCATGGATACTAGTTGGATTCCTTTCCACTGCACCACAGTGGGAACTCCCCTCTTTGCCTATTCTTGAGGAACAGTGTCTTACAAAGTTAAAGAAGCGTCCAGAAACTCTTCTAATTCAGACCAGTAGTCCTCATTTTTGCACAAGGACAGCACTCTAAATAATGTGTTAGAATGTGTCCTAGGAAGTTCCTCTTGTGGCTCAGTGGTAACAAGCCTGACTGGTATCCAGGAGGACGCAGGTTTGATGCCTGGCCTCGCTCAGTGGGTTAAGGATCCCACATTGCTGTGAGCTGTGGTTGTAGGTCACAGATGCGGCTCAGATCCTGCGTTGCTGTTGCTGTGGCTGTGGTGTAGGCTGGCAGCTGCAGCTTCAATTCAATCCCTAGCCTGGGAACTTCTGTATGTCACAGGTGCAGCCCTAAAAACTAAAAAAAAAAAAAAAAAAAAAAAAAAAAAAAAAAAAAAAAAAAAAAAAAAAAACTCAAAAAAAAAAATGTGTCCTAGACATGGCTAACTTTGCTTTGCCCATAACGCTATGCCTGACAGTTTCATTTATACTTTCAGGTTTTCCTATAAAATTCCATGAAACTTAACCTACTTTTAAGCAGCAAATGCCAAATTTTGAAACTAAATGCATTTAAACACATTCCTCAAAAAGATGAATACAAAATCTAGCACCAGGCATGCAAAATTTAGTTATCACTTTCTTTCTACTACTTACCCTCACAGCTTTTTTTATTTTCAATAATGGAAAGGAGCATAGCATGTAAACCAATGTAAAACCCTAGGTTATTTGACTTTTCAGTTTTCTATGGCAATGGTCTCCAAAGTCTAGTGTGTGTACTTCAGGGCTATACAAGACAATCCATTGGAGTATGGGAAGAAACCATTAAATAGATGTCTATTTATTTTTTTATTTCATCCTTAAAAAGGTACAGGTACTGCATAACATACCTTATATATTAGAACAGTAATACACATATATAAAGTAGAATAGATAAATGTTATGCAAAGAAAAGTTTGGAGACCACATTTTTTAAGTTGGTACACTTTGATTTATTACATTTTGTTCATATTTTGAGAAAGCTGTGGAATAAACTTTCTTTTTTAAAAGGAATAAACTGAAATGCATAGCTATATTAGAATGTTAAATTATTGTATCTGTACAGCTAACCTTTACAATAGTCATTACATATTAAAAATCACCATAGCTCTATGAATATGTTAAAATGCTGCATTATTTAATTTTTGCAAATTGTAAAGATAATTGGGAATTTGAAAACAACATGAAAATAAAATGAAGTGGAGTTCCTGTCACGGCTCAGCAGAAACAAATCTGACTAGGAGCCATGAGGTTGCGGGTTTGATCCCTGGCTTCGCTCAGTGGGTCAAGGATCCAGCGTTGCTGTGAGCTGTGGTATAGGTTACAGATGCGACTCGGATCCTGTGTTGCTATGGCTGTGGCACAGGCCAGCAGCTACAGCTCTGATTCAACCCCTAGCATTGGGACCTTCCATATGCTACAGGTGCAACCGTAAAAAAAAATAAATTAAAAAAAAAGAAAGAAAATGAAGGAAAAATACCAAGAGAGATCATCATTATCATTTTATGTATTTTTTCTAATCTTTTTTGTACACTATTTTACACAGATGAAATCATATGTATAGATAAATCTCCTACATTGTTCATGTGTTGTAAAATACATAAATTCATAAATATATAAAAATATTTGAATATACAAAAATTCATAAATATACATTTTAGTGATTACATAATAACACCTGTTGACATATATAGCCTCATAAACAGTGAAATGAAACCAATGAAGAATTGTGGTGCTAATTACATTCCTAGTAAATCCATCCTAAATGGTTTTATTAGACAAGTCTTTCTTTCACATGCTATTTAGATAGAGATATTTTATTGCAGGCTGGCATTAATTTGAGGTGTGTGTTCTGTTATATGAAGACCTTTTTTCATATCTGTATTTCTGCTTCTGTGATACAAACGTGTGTGTGAGTGTATCTGTATGTGGTACATGGTGTATGTAATATATATAAGTGGATATATAAAGATACACACACACACACATATGCCAAGAGTTTTCAGTTCTTTAGGGTCTATTAGACCGGAGGCCTTTACCAAAAGAACTTTTTACCGGAGGTCTGAAGGCACAGTAATTGTAACTATAGAGTCACTGCAACTGTACTTCTTCCATGTGCCCTCGAGCTGCTCGCTAGAATTACTTTATTCATTTTCTTTTTTTCTTTTTTGCTTTTTAGGGCCGCACCTGTAGCATATAGAGGTTCCCAGGCTAGGGTTCGAATTGGAGCTACAGCTGCCGGCCTACACCACAGCCACAGCAACAGCATATCCAAGTCATTTCTGCAACCTATACCACAGCTCATGGCAATGCCGAATTGTTAACCCACTGAGCAAGGCCAGGGACCAAACCTGCAATCTCATGGTTCCTAGTCAAATTCGTGAACCGCTGAGCCAGGACAGGAACTCCTAGAATTTCTATATAAAAATTTTTTTTTTAAGTTAGCCTTCCTGTGTGAACAACAGAAAAAAGGATACATCAAAAGCAGATGGAGGTTCAAGGTAAGGAAAAGAAATCAAATCAGCAAAGTCTGTGAAAGAAAATAAAAGGCGATACCCAAAACAAAGGGGTACTATCAACAGCAGTCACTGAAAAAACACGTCCAACAAAATAAGCAGCTTAAGTTGTAAAGAATAAAAGAGACTGAAGCACTCTCTGTAACATGAAACAACCATTCCTACCACCCTAATCCTTCTTTAAGCCACGTATTCCTTTCTTTGGTCATTTGCCTTAAATTACTGAAAACAAATACGTGACAAGAAGCAGCTAAAGTGAATTAATCTTGTAGCTTTGGGCTAAACTGAGATGGAGCTAGCTAGTTTATCAGTATTTAATTGATAAATCTTTGAATACGTATAGTTAATATCTCAGCCAAACTGTTTTTCACGTATGTAGTGACATAGTTTTACTCCAAAACACATGAGGTTCATTAAATAAACATGACTTTAAAAATGTTTCTCCATGAGGTTGCAGGTTTGATCCCTGGCCTTGCTCAGTGTGTTAAAGGATCCGGCTTTGCAGTGAGCTGTGGTGTAGGTCGCAGACACGGCTAGGATCCAACGCTGCTATAGCTGTGGTGTAGACCTGCAGATGTAGCTCCAATTTGACCCCTAGCCTGGGAACCTTCATATGCCGGAGGAGCGGCCCTAAAAAAGCGGGGAAAAAAAAAAGCAAACAAACACGTTTCTTTTCAATTCACTAGGAGCAAAACTCACTCCAATTTTTATCCTTTATAATTTCCAACATTTCCAATATCTGGATATTCCAATAATATCTAAATTTTTCCAGTTTACAGTGTTCAACAAATGTGAAATACCCATAGAAAACCCTTAAAGTTTAAGAATAACTCTTAAGTAGAATGCGACTGCATATAACAAAAGGAGCGAAAGTAAAAGGAACCCTTTACTTGTCAAAGTTCTTTTGTTAATGGCTTTGGAAATGTTCCTAAAACTATTTTATAACAGATTCAGGATCATAAGAACATTGCAGTAAAATCTGGCACCTTTAGCAGCATATCTGTTTAAATTTACTGGCAAAAGAATGTAAATATGGTGTAATACAAACTTGGAGTACTGTTTCTCACATTAAAAGCACTTATCTAATCAATTAAATACAGAAAGTTTCTCACACAGGTACCACACCCATGCACAACTCCAATTGAAAACATTCATTCTTCAGTGTGACAATAAAATATTTACAGTTTTTATGTTTCCTTTCTTTTCATAATATCCCTTCACCTTTTTTTCTGTTTCAGACACACTACAACGTCTGAGACACACTACAATGATAGATGCAACCGAGGGTCCTTCTGAGCCACAAGTTTCTAACATTTCACATATACGTTGCTCTATGGATTTTACAGCCAAGTTGTCTCTTTCTGTATCGTGTACTTAATAACTGCCAATTTTAAATACCAACTTCAAACAAAACTGACTCTACAAATTCATTTTACTCTCTGAACCAGTTTTTCTTCAAGTGAGGTACTGAGTTATTCCGGGGTTTTTCACTGTCGAAATAAATTTTCTTTTGGTGACTAAAAGATAGGAAATAGAATAAAGGATGTGAGGAAATAGAAGACTTAAAAGCTACAATGAATACTTCAGAGGAAGAAAACAGCAATTTTAACAGCTTGGAATGAGAAGAGTATCAGCAGTAATAACTACAATTTATTAAATGCTTCCTGTATGCCAGGCACTGTGTTAAATAAACTTTTTACATAAATAACCTCATTTAATCTTCATAAAATCCATATAAGGTATGCATTATTTGCTACTCCAAGATTACATAGCCAGCAGGTAACAGAGCTAGGAATCCAACCCACTTCTTCTTGTCTCTAAGGCTTATCTCCTAACCATAATACGTACACACACACACACACACACACATCTGCCTTCAACACAACACATTTTGGAGATCAAATCTGTGGGACTTCAAAGCTTCTCCAAGGAGATAAAACTCAAAAAGCCTTAGACCGAGATAAGAATTACCAGACCCTTATCATCCCACCTGTCTCGCTGTAATTGTTACAATGTTCCTAAGGACTCCCCAACCCCAGCAACTTGGCCTACTCCTTCCTGGCCCCACAAGAAAAGGTATGTAGCCCACTCCTTACCCCATCCTTATAGGGGCAACATACACCCCAACCAACCAGCAAGTGTATCCAAAGACCCCATCCTTCCCCAACCAACCAGCAGGTCAACTGGCATACAGCAAGACCCCTCCTTGCACTCCTATGTCTTTGGGCTATAAAAGCAGACATGACCACGCACCCAGAGTCGGCTCTCCCCAATTATCAGGAAGTCGGCCCACTGTGTTAGCAGTGTTTCTTGCCTCAATAAACTTGTCTTTTCTACACCTTACTTTAAACCCAGAATATTCCTCTTCCACCCAGGTGCAAAGACCACAACAAAATTCTGTAAACACAATGAAATGGTTCTGAGTGACATGGGAAGTAGAGAATAAGAATTTAATAGTTTGCAAGTCAAAATGGAAGCCAGAAGGAAAATTGGTGAGGTAATGGACAAAACTATCTCTAAATGAGTTCCAAAATCTAGTCAGAAATCCTTGGCATTTGTCTGGTAGCTTGGGCAACAATACCTGCTCTAGACGAAATAAAATAACTAGCCTATAGGCAAGCAATTCAGCTAAGAGAAAAGCTAATAGTGTGGACATGGTGGGGCTACTGATCAAGAAAATTTGTGAATCATTCTGCATAAAATGTAACATCATGGATTACTGCAATACGTGACCTTCCTGAGAAATTCTATGAATAGAGTTGATCCTTGAAGTAATATTATTGTATACCTGCCAGATCCATGTGCTGAAATGTTTCATAGGAAGGAGATGATGCCAAAGAACCCAAATCCAAAGAATCTGAAACATGAGCGAATCCTGAGGATATAAAATTATTTTTCTGAGCAACGAACTCAAGACGCTAGACATGACGGCCACTTTAGTACTGACAGAGAACTGTGATAGTCTTTTTCTACCCGTAGACATTTCCTCCCTGCTTTCTCATGGGGACTCCATTTCTTCTGGTTCGAATGGGCCTGATCCTATACCCCTCTCCATCACACACAAAATTCTGCCTATACCATCATCATCACCCGAGAAAATAGGTACAGACCTAGTTAGATGCCACACATCTGTGGCCACAGAAATTGGTCATGGGGGGAGAGCAAGCAGGAGCAATCACAGTCCTCTTTGAAACATCTGCCAATAATGCTGAAGAAAAGGTACTTTTCTACTGATAGGAGGAAAATATAAGCCTAGAGCTGCAGATGGCCATCTTTGCCACCATTTGGAGGAAGCCTGTAAGAGAATAAAGCCAAAAACAGCAGGAAGAGGAGTTCCCATGGTGGCTCAGAGGAAACAAACCCGACTAGTATCCATGAGGTCTTGGGTTTCATTCCTGGCCCCACTCTGTGGGTTAAGAATCCAGCGTTGCCATGAGCTGTGGTGTAGGTCGCAGACACAGCTTGGATCTGGCATTGCTGTGGCTGTGCTGTAGGCTGGCAGCTGCAGCTCCAACTGAACCCTTAGCCTGGGAACTTCCATATGCTGTAGGTGTGGCCCTAAAAAGAGAAAACAACAACAACAACAAGAAAGTAGGAAGAAAATGCTGAAAGTGGTGGACAAATGATGTCAGCATTGCAGTGACATCATTTGAGACTCTAACTCTAGCTGGAGTTGAAGCTAGAAGCAATCTTGATTTCCCAGTTACACAGCCAGTAGAAACCCCTGTGTTTTTTTTTTTATTGTTGTTGTTTTTTAAAAAGAGGCCTTCACATATTTATTACTGAGGCAAAGCGCTATACAGAAACAACAACATAAAGAGAACCCATTTCCTGATATATCCTACTGTGGCTGTGCTGTTTTCTGTGTGATATGGTAAGATGCAAGGAAGTGACCGCCACACAGCATAAATAAGTGCGCCACCCCATGTGCGGAGGCTCCTTATAGACCCAGCTTGGTTATTCTCCAGTGTCTTCTCTTGGAGTTGCCCCTGATTTTATTACTGGTTTTCATTCGAATCCATTGGGGGTGGGACAATTCTGCTTTTGCTTCTTGGCCAGGAATCACTTGGTCCTGAAAGTCTTGTGAGAAGACATGGCGAGGAACTAATTCAACCACACACAGGATGGCGGAGAAGAGAACAGAGAGGAAACCCCTATGTTTTTAAGTGAGTTTGAGTTTCTGCCACTTGCAAATAAAAGAGAACCCTGACCATAGGTACACTATAAATGTATACTATAAATGCAGTTAATACCCAGGTATCGCTATAATCTCAGGTATCTGTATACCAATGATGAGCCCATAAACTCTGGCAAATGTGCGTCAGCCTTTGCTATGCTATGACAAAACATAATTACACCAAAATGGCCCTAGATTTTATATTTTTGCTTTAGCTTCTTTCTTTATTTTGGAATATATCTCATACACAAAAGGCTACAAAATGTATCTGTACAGTTTAGAGAATACTAATAAAAGGATCAGCCATATCAGAAGCAGAAAGCCACTGGTACCTTAGAGACTGCTTTGTGCCCTTTCCCCATTGCCTGAGCAGTAACCACTATGTAAGATTTGGGTTTGCATTTCTCTGTTCTTAATTGTTCTCTATTTAAGTATAATAAAACCATGTTTTTCTTCTGCGACTTGACTTTTTCTCTCAACATTTTGTTCTCGAGAATCATCTATGTTGATATGTAGAATAAAACTTAATTCAGGGAGTTCCCTGGTGGCTCAGCAGGTTAAGGACCCAAAGTCTTGGGTCACTGCTGTGGTGCAGGTTTGATCTCTGTTATAGGAACTTCCGCATGCCATGGGTGCAGCCAAAAAAGGAAAAAGTTAATTCATTTTCACTGCTGTGTAGAGTATTCCACTGTGGAAACAAACAACAATTTGTCTGTTCTTCTGTTGAAGAACATCTGGGTTTTCCGTTTTTTTCTATCTGATTTTGGGTTTTGGGAAAACCCAAACTGAACATTCTCACATGTGTTCCTAGAGCAGGTGTGCAAGAGATGCTTTAAGGTGTACCTAGGAGTGGAAATAGTGGGTTGTTGGGTATGATTGTATTCCTTTTTTTCCCAGAAAATGCCAAATTAATTCCCAAAGTGGTTATATCAATTTAGATTCTAGCAGCAATGAATCAAAGTTCTGATTGCTCCACATATCCTTTTCAATATCTGGTACAAATCCAATTTAAATTTTTGCCAGTCTAGTTGTGAAATGGTGTCTCTGGTTTAACTTTTCACTTTTCTGACTACTAAAGAGGTTGAGCATATTTTTATATGGTTATAAGCCATCCGATTTCTTCTTTGGTGAAATGCCTGTTTGAGTCTTGTGTCTAATTTTTCTATTAGCTTCTCTTATTGATTAACAGTCAGTTCAGTGGCTACGTGGCTGGAAACCACAGGAAATTGAGGGGCTGGTGGTGCCCATCAAGCTGCACAGGTGTCCTTTCTGCCCCAACAGCCAAGTCCTTTCTTGCCAAACAGAAGGGCATTCTTAAGCAGCACATCTCCTTGCACATGGGGGAGCAGCCATACCCCAGTGAGACCTGTGGCAAGAGGTTCACACACCAGGAGCATCTGAGGAGCCATGCGCTCAGCGTCCATAGATCCAACTGCCCAATCATCTGCAAGGGCTGCAGAAGAACCTTGACGAGTCACCTGTCGCAGGGGCTGCAGCGCTTCAGGCTTTGTGACAGCCGCACCTGCATGACAGACACACATAATGATGATGACAAATTGATGCCCATTAACCTCAGTCTAGAGGAGGCATCATCCAAGAGCCAAGAAAAGAGTGACACAGACAACGACTGACAAATCTACGTGGAGTCTGATTTTTATTGAGAAATTGAATTAAGATGACAGAATAGAAAGACTGGAGCTCAACTTCTCTCATAAAAACAACAAAATTACAACCAAATGCCAAGCAACCTTTAACCAAATGGAATGGAAACTTTCAAAAAGATATTTTACTCCAGAAGAAAAAGAGGAGACCACATCAAGAGGTAGGAGGGGTGATTATGCAATATAAACAACCCCATACTTCCTGGGTGGGAAGCCCCACAAAATGGAAAGTAACTGTATCACAGAGACTCACCCACAGGACTGAGGGTTCTGAGCCCCATGTCAAATCCTCACTCCTGGGGATCTGGCACAGGGAGAAAGAGCACCTGGAGCATCTGGCATAGAAGCCCAGTGGGGCTTGTGTGCAGGAGCTCCACAGGACTGGGGGAGGAGACCCCATTCTTGAAAGGTGCACACAGACTTTCACGTGCACTGGGTCCCAGGACAAAGCAAAGTCTCCATAGGAATCTGGGTGGAACCTGACTGCAATCCTTGGAGCATCTCCTGGGAAAAAAGGGGTGACTGTGGCTTGTTGTGGGGGAAGGGCATTGGAGGTGAAGCTCTCGGGAACATTCATCAGCCTGCATTTCTCTGGAGGGGGCCATTTCTGGGGAAATCTGGCCCCTCCCATCAGCACTGAGAAGCCCCAGGCCAAACAATAATCCAGATGGGACCGCAGCCCCACTCATCAGTAAACAGGCTACCTGAAGACCCCTCAGGCACACAGCCAGCCTCTAATCTCACCCAGAGACAAAGCACCATCCACCACAGGGATAGGAATCAACCCCACCTACCAGTGGGCAGGCACCAGTCCCTCCCATCAGGAAGCCTACAGCAAGCCCCCTCCTCCCATACCAACTTCAGCCACAGGGGAGGCAAATGCCAGAAATAAGAGAGGCTACAATTCTACTGTGTGCAAAGGGTCATCACACCAAAAACCTATAACGACGAAAAGAGAGAAAACTATAAGTCAGATAAGAGAGAAAGAAAAAAAACCCCAGAAAAACAGCTCAGTGATAAGGAGATTATCAGCCTCTCAGAGAAAGACTTTAGACTATTGATGCTGAAGATGATGCAAGACATTGGAAATAAACTGGAGGCAAAGATTGATAATTTACAGGAAACACTGAGCAGAGAAATACAAGATATAGAAATTAAGCAAGAAGAGATGCAAAATACAATAACTGAAATAAAAAATTCCTTAGAAGCAGCCAACAGTAGAATACAGGAGGCAGAAGAACAAATCAGCAAGGCAGAGAACAGATTAGTGGAAATGACTAATGTGGAACAGAAAAGAGATAAAAGATTGAAAGGAAATGAGGAAAGTCTCAGAGAACTCTGGGATAACATTAAATGCACCAACATCCGTATTATAGGTGTAGCAAGGCAGGAGAGAGAGAGAAGGGGACAGAAAAATACTTAAAGAGATAAAAGCCAAAAACTTCCCTAATATGGGAAAAGAACCACTCAGTCAAATCCAGGAACTGCAACGAGTACCATATAAAATAAACCCAAGGAGGAATACACCGAGACACATACTAATAAAAATAACCAAAATTAAAGACAAACAGAAAATATTGAAAGCAGCTAGGGAAAAGAAACAAATGACATACAAGGGAACCCCGATAAGGTTATCAACATATTTCTCAGCTGAAACTTGGCAGTCCAGAAGGCAGTGGCATAATATACTTAAGGTGATGAAAGGAAAAAACTTCCAATCAAGATTACGTTACCCAGCAAGGCTCTCATTCAGATTTGAAGGAGAGATCAAAACCTTTATAGAAAAGCAAAAGCTAAGAGATTTCTGCAACACTAAAGCAGCTTTACAACAAATCTTAAAGGAACTTCTCTAGGCAGAAAAGAAAAGGCCACAACCAGAAACAAAAACATCACAAATGACAAGGCTCACAAGTAAAGGCATATATACAGTAAAAACACTAAATCATCCATGCACAATTGTGCTACCAAAATCAGAAATCGTGAGAAGAAATCCATGCACAATTGTGCTACCAAAATCAGAAATCCTATATCAGAATTTCAGGGTGACTGCAAACCAGAAATCTACAATTGATACACAAACAAGAAAAATCAACTCAAATACAACATTAAAGATAGTCATCTTGTGAGAGGAGACAACAAGTGAATAAGGGAAGAAAAAAGCACAGCAAAAATACAAAACAGTTAATAAAATGGCAATAAGAACATACATATATCAAAAATTACCTTAAATGTTAATGGACTGAATGCCCCAACCAAAAGACATAGACTAGCCGAATGGATACAAAAACAAGACCCATATATATGCTTTCTTCAAGAGACCCACTTCACTTCTAGGGACACATATAAACTGAAACTGAGAGGATGGGAGAAAATATTCGATGCAAACTGGAATCAAAAGAAAGCTGGAGTAGCAATATTCATATCAGACAAAACAGACTAAAATGAAGAACACTTTAAGAGGCAAGGAAGGGCACTACATAATGATCAAAGGATAAATCCAAGAAGAAGATAGAACAATAGTAAATATCTATGCACCCAACAAGGATCACCACAATATCTAAGGCAACTGCTAACAACCTTAAAAGGAGAAATCAACAATAACACCATCATAGTGGGGCACTTTAACACCCCACTTGCAGCAATGGATAGATCATCCAGGCAGAAAATCAATACGGAAACAAAGGCCCTGAATGAAACATTAGACCAGATGGGCTTAATAGATATTTATAGGACATTCCACCCAAAAGCAACAGAATACACATTCTTCTCAAGTGCACACAGAACACTCTCTAACATTGATCACATCCTGGGCTACAAATCAAGCCTAAGTAACTTTGAGAAAATTGAAATCATATCAAGCATCTTTTCTGACCACAATGCTATGCAACTGGAAATCAACAACAAGAAAAAAAATGGCAAAAAATACAAACATGTGGAGACTAAACAACAAGCTAATAAACAACCAATGGATCACTGAAGAAATCAAAGAGGAAATTTAAAAATACCTAGAAGCAAATGACAACAGATACGACACTCCAAAACCTCTGGGATGAAGCAAAAGCAGTTCTAAGAGGAAAGTTTATAGCAATACAAGCCTACCTCAGGAAACAAGAAAAAGCTCAAATAAACAACCTAACTTTACATCTGAAGCAGCTAGAGAGGGAAGAACTGACAAGACCTAAAGTTAGTAGAAGAAAAGAAATCATAAAGATCAGAACAGAAATCAATGAAATAGAAACAAAGAAAACCATAGAAAAGATCAATGAAACTAAAAGCTGGTTCTTTGAAAAGATCAACAAAATTGATAAACCCTTAGCCAGACTTATCAAGAAAAAAAGAGAGAGGACACAAATCAATAAAATTAGAAATGAAAAAGGAGAAGT